>PVIR01000913.1:0-145077 GCA_004026965.1 Petromus typicus | reverse complement strand
GCTAAGCTCAGTCACTGCGCTAGATGGAGCCCTCTTAGTCCAACTGGGAAACTCAAGAAGAGCCCTCTTATGTAGCATTAGCAGGCCCGTGATTGGTCATACTTCAAGCCTGCTGATTGGACAAATTGGTCTAAACACAAGCCTTTTGATTGGTGCCTACTGATTGGTCCAAATTCATTTCTGCTCAGTTTCAATGCAAGCCCCCTGGGGTCAGGGTGTATCCTTGTGGATTGGGTATGGGGCTTCCAGTATACACTGAGGTGTCAAGGCAGATTTTTAGCAGAACATCAGGAATACTGGCTGCTTGATGGACAAAAATACAGGGTCAAAACTGAAGAATCTTCAGCAGGGCTAGCTATGTGAATCACAGCTCACTGGGCTTGGGGAGGCTGGGGATGTTCATAGAGGTACCAGACGTTTCCCTGATCTCTGCCACATGAGGGGCGATTTCCTGATGCTGCTGCAGACAAGTGACAGCAGTACGGAGGGGACAGGGCAGGGGCAGAGTGGTGGGAGGAAACTGAGGCGAGCTGGGCCAGCCTCTTCTCAGCTGACAAAGCGAAGGGTGGAGCATTGATCAAACCAGTCACAGGAGCTTGTCTGTCTCACGACCAATGGAAATAACTTTTCCCTGTAATTGATAGTTGCATTTCTATACACTAACATTGAACAGTCTGGAAAATAAATTAAGACTATTCCATTTACAGTATCTTTTTTTTTAATGCCAGGCATAGTGGTGCACACTTGTAATCCCAGTGCTTTATGAGGCTGAGTCAGGAAGATCACAACTTTAAGCCCAACCTGGGCAACATAGCCGGACCTTGTCTCAAAATAAAAAATACAAAGTACTGGGAATGTTGCCTAGGGTGAAGGGCCTGGGTTCAATCTCTATTCTGCAAAGAAAAAGGACCTTCCTGTTGTATAGTTGTATTTAGAAAACTCTTGAACTAGAACCAAGGTCCTGGTGGGGTTTTTTGAGATCGCTCTGGAGGCAATGGTGAGGACTGGCCAGTCTATCCCCCAGGATACAGAATAACACGCTACCCTCCCTCAGAGAATTAGGAATGGCTGGCTGTGTGCTGAGCAGATCATTAGCTTCAGGGCAAAGTTTCTTTCTCTATTTTTTTAATGCCTCTCGTCATGGGGCTAGTTTTTTCCAGCCCTCTAGTCCCTCTTGGACCTGGGGCTAGTTTTTTCTTTTAATGTCAGAACATTTATTGGTACATTTTAAGCATATATAATGATAACACTCATGGAGAACCTGTACAAAAAGCTATTGTTTTCTTTCTATTTTTACCCCTTTTTCCTTGTTCATTCTTTACTTCCCCCTCCCTCCCTTCCTTGTTCTATTTCTCATTTAAATAGCTTCTTCCCATTTCTCAAGATCTATTATACATTTTAGTCCTCATTTCCACTTTCAATTTCTCACACAAGAGAAATAATCTAGCATTTTTTTGGTTTTGATTGGGTTTTGCCGCATTATTTTTATTAATACATTTATTTTAGTAACCCTCTCAAGTCCCTTCTCCTCCCTATGTACAAAAACTTGGTTCCCATTTTTTCCTTCTATTTTCACTTTTTTCTTATCCCTTTCTTCCCTTCTTCTTCCTTCTTCCCTGTTCTCCTTCCCATTCGAATACTTTCTTCTCTTTCCCAACATCCATTATACATTTTAGTCCTTATTTCCACTTTTGGTTTCTCATATCAGAGAAACAATTCAGTATTTAAACATATGTGTCCAGTTTATTTTACTTAAGACTGTGATACCAAGGTCTGTCTGTTTAGCTATAAACATCTGAAGCTCATCCTTTATGGCAGAGTAGTACTCCTTTGTGTTGAAAGAAAGAAAAAAAAAAAGGAGAAAAACTTCTCATCCATTCTTTGGTTGATGGACATCTGGGCTGTTTCCAATATTTAGCTATTACAAACTACGTCGCTATAAACCTGGATATACATATGTGGCTGCGGTACGATACTTTCAACTCTTTTAGAAAGATACCAAGAAGAGGAATAGCTGGGTCAAATAGTTTTAATTTTTTGAGGATTCTCCACACTGATCTCTACAGTGGTTGTACCAATCTACATTCCCACCAGCAGTGGAGAACGGTTCCTTCCTCCCTGCGGCCCTGCCAGCATTTGTTGCTGGTTGATTTTTTGATAATAGTCATTTTCCTGGAGTGAGAAGGAATCTCAGAGTTGTTTTGATTTTTATTTTGCAAATGACCACAGATGTTGAACATTTTTTATGTATTTACTGCTATTTTTACCTATTCATCTGAGAAGTGACTATTTATTTCAGAGGTCCAGTTTGGGGCTGGGTCTTTATATTTGAGAGATCTGATTTTTTCTTTTAAATCCTTTATATATCCTAGATAGCAGCCCACACTGTTGGTGGAGTCTCTTGCTGTGCAACAGCTTTTTAATAAGATGAGTTCTCTTGGTCAAAATCTCCAAACTATCTTCTGGAAGTCCTGCTTCTCTGCTTGGCTCTACCCGGGCTCATTAGCCACTAGTACAAATCCAGAGCTGGGTGACAGGTACCAAATAGTCAAGAGAAGGTCTCTTGCTCCTGTGCTGCTTATGACAGACTCTAGCCCCAGGACACTTGTAAGAAAGAGAGAAGCAGACCTGACCTCCATAAGCTGGCCCAACACCACGGTGAGACTCTGGCACCACTCAGATGGGGTGAGCACCAGGGTCACGCAGGGCCGCTTTGTACCTGGTACATCATGAGGGTGACCAAAGGCACTCAGCGCCCTCCTCTAAGTACTGACAAGACAAGGTCCCTGGGCAAACCACACGAACACCACATGCCCTGTCCTGGCTTGAATAACTGCTGCAGTTTCCCCGGTGACAACTGTGACCCCGTTCTAGTTCTGGTCTCAGAGATGAGACTTATTAAGTATGTCCAGTCACAGAACTGTCCCTATTTCCTGAAAATATTCAATCAAGGAAAAAGTCCTGCTTCCTTGAACCCCAGCCCAGATCTCCTGAACCAAACCTGAATCCTCTAACTTTTTTTCTGAGAGCCCTCTGAGGTCAGCATTTTCCTCTGCTGCAATTTGTCCAATGAAAAACACAAAAACATCTGAGCACAGTGGCCCCTGGAGTCACAGCACTCCAGGAAGATCATAAGTTCAAGTCCAACATGAGCAACTTAGTGTCTTAGCAAGATAAAATAAAAATAGGGCTGGGGATATAGGTCAGTGTGAAGGCTCCAGGTTTAATCTCCAGTATTACAAAAAAAGTAAATAAAATTTTAAAAGCAAAGAAAGGGAGAAGAAGGAAGGGAAGATTGTGCCTTAGTGTAATGGAAAAAGTTTGGTCTGGGACGCAGAAGGCTTGCATTCATTTTGAACTTGCTAACCAAGCTACTTTTGACTTCTCGGTGAATTCCTCATCGTAAATTGGTGATAAGGTTGTGGTTAAAATCTGCAGAGTACTGGGAGTCTCTGCCCCAGTCTCTCCCCTTGGAAAGCGGGGAGTGGTACTAAGACCTTCTCATGGGAGGAGGACCAGGTGAAATCAGGTAGGTGAGTGCTCCTTATAATCTGGCAGTTCAAACTGGACACTCTGGACCTTGGGAGCTAGCAGTTCAGGGGAAGGGGAGAGACATAGAAGGAGGCGTCAGGTGGCAGGAGTCATGAGAACATGTAGCTGACTCCGCCTGGCAGCTGTAGCCATACAGATGTTTCCAATGGAACCACAAATCCAGGTTTTTATACGCTGGCAACTAAGTCAGGTTTTTCTAAATCATTCTGAGTGCCAATCAAAACAAGGATGCAGGCTGCCAACTCATGATTTATTTTAAACTTTTACAAACTATTACTTAATAATCCAACAATGAAAGCAGCTGATACAATGACTAAAGTGAAAATCCTAGGAATAGCCGTCATGTTTTGCGTACTGCACGTCACAGTGCTTGAATCTCCAGCAGTCCCATGGGACAGGCTTTACACTGACATTCTGCAGGGGAAAAGCTGAGGTCTAAGACAGACCACTGCAGAAGTAACTGGCAGGTGGCACTTGGTTGCTGTGAGTCCCACCTTCACAGTGAGGGAGGATCACAGACCAAGGTCTCCTGAGTCCCCAACTTCACTGGAGAGTGACACAGAGTGGGCCCAGCCTTCAGGCCCACTGTCTGTCCTCCAAAAGGAAAACCCACCTGAAGATCATCGCTGCTGATGCTGCTGTGGCTCATCTTTCACCACCTGAGTTGGTCCTTACTCTTTGGAGGTGTTTGATCAACACAATAGCTTCCCACTAAGGCTTCCCAGATCTGTAGGCAAATGAAAGAGAGAAGAAAAAGGATACCAAAGTCTTGGGGCTGGGAAGTTAGCTCAGTGGCTCCAGAGCCTGTCTTGTAAGTACAAGGGCCCAGCTTCGATCCCTGGTAACCACATAACAATACTGGGCGTGGAGACTCACCCCAGCAGCAATCAGTACCACATACCGCAGTGCCAGGCGTGGTGGCTCACACCTGTAATCCCAGCACTCGGGAGGCAGAGGCAGGAGGATTGCTGTGATGTGAGTTGGAGGCTGAGCTCAGGGCCAGCCTGAACCACAAAGCGAGACCCTGTCTCAAAAAAAAAGATACCAGAGTCTATAGATCAAAAACAGTCTCTGAACCAGTCCCCAAAGCAATGTACAAAACAAGACAGCAAGGTCTGTAGGCCACTGCATTTGATGTTCAGTGTCCAAACCATAAGGTTCTTCAGTGTGGGTTAGACCAGTGTCCCCAGCACCCTTAAGCCAATGCTGGAGATTTTTTCAAATTAAAGTCTGTTTTCCAGTGAAAACAGAACATGCAAATTTTGTGGGGGCATCGGTAGATTTAAAACCTTCTTGGGTAATTTACTGAGAACCATGGATCTAACAAATACTAAATTCATTCATTCATTCACTTTATTCATCCAATAGCAATTTCTTTTTCTTTCCATTTTTCTGTAATACTGGGTACTGAGATGCAGCAGCTGCTTCTTGGGCACTAATTATGTGCCAGACATGATATCAGTGTTGGAAATACAGTGGGGAAGTCAATGACAATACACTTACCAGATTCCAATTGATTAAGAAAGCAAATAAACAACCTTATTTATAATAGTAATTAACAGTTATAAAATAAATCAAGTGAACAAGGTCAAGCGTGATTGAGGATTGGTTTGACTTTTTAAATCAAGTGCTTTGGAATTAAGATTTATTTTTGTATAAGTAGCATAGTCACAAGTGCTTCTTTGTCAATCTCCTTTTCTGGCCTAGTTAGGTCCCTCATGAGCAACTACAGTTCAGTGTAGAAGACTGGCCTCTCAGAGCCTGACAAGGAACAAGAATGCCCTCTTCATTTTAGTCTCGGGCAGAGAGACAGGTGGCCGTGGAATAGCCTGGAACATCTCAGTGACACTGCAGCCTATGTTTTTTCAACCCAGAGGTTATCTCTGTCCAAGTGTTTGTTGAGTGTTTCTCAGCATACCCTTTCTATCATCGTTTACTCTCAGCCTCGCACTCATGTGTCTGTCACGGGATCTCCTAGAGGTCTCCTAGCTATCCAATTAATAGGTGAGGGGCAACAATTCTTTTGTTTCTCGTTTTTCTCTTTTACTTTCCCTACGATCTGTGTCCAATATCTAAAGAGGTAAAGCAATGTAAGCAACGCTTACAATGTCTCTTTAAAACATCTAATTGAAAGAAAAAGAAAAATAGGCTAAAGATAACAA
Source organism: Petromus typicus (assembly GCA_004026965.1). NCBI lineage: Eukaryota > Metazoa > Chordata > Mammalia > Rodentia > Petromuridae > Petromus > Petromus typicus. Next base: position 139,363 of record PVIR01000913.1, on the reverse strand, counting down.
AAGGCAAACCAGTAAAGTATGCTAAATTGGGACAAATTTATTGAGAAAAATAGAAACTCCTATCAATATTTTTACAAGGGCTCTAGGACGTCACGGCCCTCTGAGCATGCACTCCTATTTAAAAGCAATTGTCTTATGTATGTTTATCTCACAGTCCATTCAATATGTGCTGGTAATCAGTTATACCTGCAGCTACTTTGAACTCAATAATTTTTTCTTTCTTTTGGACTTTCTTGAGATTTTTTTTTGAAATCTGCTTACATATGGTTTTAGACAGACCCTTATCTCAAATGCTTGATATCAAGAAAACTGGTTTTATAAATGCAATATCTGTTGTTGTCTGAGTGGATAATTCAAGATTTTTTTTCATTAGTGTTCAAGAAATAAATATAAAAACGGGACCAAAAATCTTATAATGAGGGAAAACCTTTAATAGTTAAAAGTAAAAATACATACTTTCTTAACTCCAATAGGCCTATCAGGGCCACTCTTGCAAAAATATAAGTTACAGCCATGCTTTCTCTGCCTCTACAGTCCAATTTCAATCGAAACAAATTCATTTCCTGGGAAATTCCTGCCTATGTGTAATGGGTCTCAGCGGAGAGGGAGATGCACCCCACCCCATCTTTGGGTGGGCTGTTGTACTTGGATTCCTCCGTCTCTGCACAGGAGCCATAGGAAATTTGAGAGTATTGTTTTGAAGCAGCAGAAATGACACAGGGGGAGAGAAGACACACTTGAGGTGACCTAATAATCCCATGCATGGGCCAAATAAAATGTTAGACTGTCATGACTACCTCTTAAATGTATAGGGAGCCTGCTCTCTGAGTACACACAAAATCTCTACTATAGGGTACAAAGAAAAACTCAGTCATGGGGACCAACCAAAAATAACAAACAAGCATTCTCTAGTTTTTTTTTTTTTTCAAACAAGACCCAAATCCTGGTTCTGCCACTTACTAATTGAGTATGGGGAACCCAGTTTATTTGCCCTAAGTGTCCTCCTTTATAAAATGGCAATGACAGTACCCACCTCATGCAGCTGTTTTATAGACCGGGTGAAACCAGGGTGCAATGGCTCGTATCCAGATGTCACACAAAAGCCTCATGCACTCACAGGGGGAGCTTTGGGAGGTGAATGGATCACAGGTGTGTGACGCTGGATTAGTCCACTGACGAGTTTCTAGTTGGGTGTGACTGGGGGAGGTAAAGCCTGGTGGGAAGAGAAGGGGCGCTGTGAGCAGGATGTGTAGGGTGTTTATCCTGCATTCTCCCTTGATCCCTTGCTGCTTCCTGCCTCACATGTCCCTCTGCCATGGACAGAGGTGAGTGGTCTTGGAGCCAGACAACTATGGACTGAAACTGCTACAAACTATGAACCAAAATAAACCACTAGTAATTAAAACCCAGGTACAGTGGACCCTGGAATTAGAACCAGCCTCACATACGAACAACTTGTTACTACTGTAATTTCAGTCTTAACTTATGACCAGATTCTTTAGTTATTACCCAAATGCTGGACAGTTTTCAGATTGTAAACAAAGACTCACAGTGCCAGGAACCCATATGTAAGTAGAGGTAAGAAGCAGTCTGAGCCCAGAGGCGTGTGTTTGTGGATGTGATTTCCGTCAATGTTTTATGTTACTGCTGTGATTACTGCTATCAAAATGGTACCCAAAAAGCTAGAGAAGAAGTTAAGGAAGGAAAGAAAGGTAAAGGAAGCAATTAAAATTGAAAAGAAGCAGGAAATTGTGGAGACATATGAGAGCAGCATTTGTGTGACCAATCTCACTAATATGTACAGCATGTGAAAATCCACCATGTCTACTTTCTTTTTTTTTTTGAGACAGTGTCCTAGCCAGTTCAGGCTGGTTCTCAACTTACTATGTAGCCTAGGCCAGCCTCAAACTCACAGCAATCTTTCGGCCTCTACCTCCTGAGTGCTGGGATTACAAGAGCGAGCCACCACACCCAGCACTGTGGTATGTGGTACTGAATGCTAGTGGGTGTGAATCACCACACCCAGCATTATTGTTTGTGGTCACTGGGAACTGGACGGGGGGCCCTTGTGCTTGCAAGGCAGGTGCCAGAACCACTGAGCTAAATCCCCAGCCCCATATCGACATTCTTATAGAGAAAAGGTTTATATAAGGAAGCTAGCATTGATAAAGGTGTTACTCAAATCAGTAAATCACAATCAATGGCATTAAATAAGGTGGAAAGACTATAATTAGTGTAAATAAATGAAAGGCAGATGGCAGGTTATAGCCTAAAAGTATGATTGGTGAAAAAGCTAGGGCTATACATGCAGATTTCACAAAGGATAGTCAATCGGTGAGTGATAAAGGTGAAACATTTCATATCAGTGAAGGGTGGATTCACAATTTTAAAGTGAGAACTGGAGTCCATAGCATTACTAAGTATGGTGAAGCAGCCAGTGCTGATAAAAGAGCTGCTGAAAATTACATGCACCATTTTGAAATGATGATACAGAGAAATTATTTTTGTTCTCATCAAGTTTTCAACTGTGGATGAAACTGGCCTTTCCTGGAAGAAAATGATTAGAAGAATATGCATTGCCCAGGGAGAGAAGAAAATGCCAAGCCACAAGCTTGAAGGAAAGGCTGACTTTATTTGTTCTGTACCAATGTGAGAGGTGATGTCAAGAAAAGCTTTTCTTGGTTTATCACTCTGAGACCCCCTAGAGTATTCAAAAAACAATAGTCATGAAGGATAGGTTAGGGGTCATGTGGAGATCTAACACAAAAGCCTGGGTAATGAGTATTTTTTCTTGAGTATAACAGGAAGGTGTACATTTATTTATTTATTATTTATTTATTTATTTATTAGCTCAGGCTGGCCCTGAGCTCATTATGTAGCCCAGGCAAGCCTTGAATTCACAGCAATCCTCTTGCCTCTGCCTCCCAAGTGCTGGGATTACAGGCGTGAGTCACTATGCCTGTCATTGTGGTATGTGGTCACCAGGAATTGAACTTGGGACCTTGCACTTGTAAGGCAGATGCCAGAACCACTGAACTAAATCCCTGGCCCTTTTTGTACTTCTTTTAAGAAATATCCAGAGGACAAAGTTCTACCACTCACGCTTTCATGGGCAATGTTCCTGTTTACCCATAAGACTTGGAAGAATTGTCTGAAAAATTCTGTACTTCTCTGTTGCGTTCTTCCCACCTAATATAACTCCTTTACTGCAGCCTGTAACCCAGCGGGTTACAACTAACTTTAAGAAGCTCGACACCAAGGAATTGCTCCTGAAGTGCTTCCGGATCATCTCAAATAGAGATTTGAGCCTTAAAAACTTCCAGAATGAACATTACAACATCCTTTCTTGTGTGAGGTTAATTAAGAAATCAGCCTAATACCTGAGCAAGACTTGTCTCAACCAAAATATATAAATAAAAAGGTCTAGGGATATAACCCAGTGGAAGAGCATTTGCCTAGCATTTCAGAAACCCTGAGTTGAACCCAGCATCTCAAAAGAATTCAATATAAAATACAAAAACAAAAAACTCTAAATGAACTAGAAATAAAAATTTCCCTATATAATAGAGTGTCTACAAAGAAAAAAACTATAACAATAGCAATACGAACGGTACATTGTTGGAGACATTTCTCTTAAGATCCTTATGATCAGGACCAAGACGACGAATGCCGCAGGTCATGATTTTTTCATTCAATTGTGTTTTGGAAATCTTAGGCAGGGCAGAAAAAACAATCAATCAATTGGAAATAAACATGTGGTGAAAGGGAGAACTGGAAGATGTAGTCCTGTTTACACAGAAAGCCCCAAACTATAAAGAATTGAAGAAGTGAATAGGATGCAGAATTAAGGTACAAAACCAAATTTTATTTCGATATACCAATAACAAATAGAAAACATAATAAAGCATTTTATAACATAAAACAGACAAGAACAGATCCTTTAAAATGTCCAGAAGTTTATGGATAAAAATGATAAAACTACATAGATAGGATCTAAATAAATAGAAATATATACCACATTCATAAACTGGAAGAGTAAATAGCATGAAATGTTAAATCTCTCAAATTGATAGATTTTACACAATTACCAAAAAAAAAAATCACAAATGTTTTCGGATGTTAACAATTTTTTTCTAACATGTTCTGTAGATTTTTGAAGGCCAATATATTCTTGAAGAAGAAAAAGATTGAGAAACATCTCTGCAAAGTAATAATAATTACCATGAACTTACAGTAATCTAGACAGAATAGTATCAACAGAAGTACAGACCAATCAACCAATAGGAAGACAGAAATAAACTCAAAAGCATGTAGATCTTAATTTTGTTTTGAACAGTCATTTTAATTTAAAGTGAAAGGATCAATTTCTCTGTATTTGATATTGGGAAAATCAGTTAACTATAAGGAAAACATGACATTACACTGTTATGTGCATGAGAAAAGTAAAAGTATACAATGCTGAAAATTTACCCAGTCACTTCTTTAGGCTTAGGAAAGTTTTTTGTTTGTTTTTTCAGTCCTAGGGACCAAACCCGGGCCTAGGGCATGGTAGGCACGTGCTCTACCACTGAGCTACACCTGCAGCCCTAGCTTTTCACAAAAAACACAGAGAGAAATCAGAACAATTGACTGATACATTCAGTGAGGTGAATAGTCATAAGGTGAGTTTATCTAAAGACATCAGAGATAAGCCATAAACATGGAAACATGTATAAATGGTGTACCGTTCACATCTAGATTATATAAAAAATAGCTACAAATGATCAGGAAATGACAAAGAGCTTAATAAAAAATGAGCAAAATTTCTGAATAGAAATTTCATCAAAGAGCAGGCACAGATGGTTCACCAATATATTAAAATATATTCAGTTCTAGCAATCAGAGAAATGCAAATTTAATGCATAATGAAATACCATTTCACACTTAGCAGATTTTTGAGTTAATAATTAATCAATACCAAATGCTGGTAAGAATGTGGAGTCATGGGACTTTCATAGACTGCAAATGAATATTTCATTTGGTAAAATTACTTTCAAAAACAGTTGACATTATCTAGTAAAGTTGAACATCTGCATAAGCTTTGACCTAACAATTCTGTGTGCATAACCTAGACAGATTCTTGCACTTCTACATTAGTATTCAAGAATATTAATAGCAGCATTGTTTATAATAGCCAAAAATTTGGGGAAAATCCCAATGTTCATCAAAAGTAGATAAATAATGTTCCATTCATATCATAGAATGCTATATAGCATGGAAAAAAGTTTTGTCAAATTTTTGAGCCAGGTTCTTAATTCTGCTCCCTAGATTGGCCTTGAACTGCTGTGTTCAACTCACCCTCCTACCTCAGCCTTTCAAGTAGCTGGAACTATAAATATGTGCCATGATGACCTGTTTAAGAAACAGAGAGAGGACTAGTGGTTTAGCTCAGTGGTTCCGGCACCTGCCTTGCAAGTGCAAGGGCCTGGGTTTGATCCCAGTAACCACATACACCAGTGCCAAGTGTGGAGACTCATGCTCACCAGCAATCAGAACCACATACCACAGTGCCAGGCGTGGTGGCTCCCACCTGAAATCCCAGCACTTGGGAGGCAGAGGCAGGAGGATGGCTGTAAATTCAAGGCTGAGCTCAGGGCCAGTCTGAACTACAAAAGTAAGACCTTGTCTAAAAAAAAAAAGAAGCAAAAAACTGCTTTAGAGCCTGATTTTCCCTATGTTGTATCCATGCAGGAAAACAACACTAAATTTCCCCTGAGCTCAGACTCACTGTAATTTTACTCTGGGAGCTGTGCTCCATCCTCCTCCTCAACAACCTCAATATGCCCGTATCAAAGAACTGATCTATAAGAAGGATGATAATAGAAGAGGCCCTTGGGGAAAAGAGAGCCAAGGAAGAAGACTCCACTGACATTTGGCCAGATAGCACTTTATGGATTTCTCTCATTTCAGTGAATGTTCAGCATCTGTGAAGTCCTCAGTCTAGGACAAAAATATGAAGGTTAAATTTGCTAACCTCCGTTATCCCAAGTTAGGAACGTGACAAATACTGAAATATAGGAGAAATGGAGGATTGTAAAAAGATGCCAATTAGGGCATTTTTCTCTTTTGCTAAGCCCATTGTAAAGGAAGATCTACATTCTTTTTTTTTGAGACAGGGTCTCCCTTTGTAATTCAGGCTGGCCCTGAGCCCAGCCTCAGACTCGCATCACAGCAGTCCTCCTGCCTCTGCCTCCCAAGTGCTGGGATTATAGGCATGAGCCACCATGCTCGGCACTGTGGTATGTGGTACTGGTTGCTGCTGGGCATGAGTCTCCATGCCCAGTATTGTATGTGGTTACCAGGGGATCGAACCCGGGCGCCTGCACTTGCAAGACAGGCGCCGGAACCACTGAGCTAACTCCCCAGCCCCAAGATGTATATTCTTAAGTGTGGCAACCCTCAATTCTTCTGATCCTTGCTTTGGACCAAGAGAAGTACAAGCCCTCTTTCCCAGACCACACCATCCCAACCTGCACCTCTCTCACGAGTGTGGCTGCCACCAGGACTGGCCTACCAGTCCCAGTGGTGCCAAGTCCTCACCCTGACTTCTCAACTCCTGGGCTAAGGGCTGAGGTTCTTGGCACTACTGCCCAAACCTGGCTTCCTCAGGTGCCACTCATGACCAATTCACTAATGACCAATCAGCCAGTGCATTAACACCCCTAGGCTTAGCTATAGTTCAGTGCCAGCTCACATTGTGGTCTTGAGAAAGTCCTTTGCTTTGCTGGCATCTCTCCTCTCCTTGACTGAACATTGTTTGGTCTCCATCAAAGTACTGCATCCTCTAGGCCCCTTTGGAGGAACAGAAAGGTGTCACACTCCACAGACCATGGGTGTAGATCCTACATTCTCCCCTCCCCTCTGTTGAGAATTGGTAGAAACAGCTTTGCCAGTGTGAAAGCTTTGACGCAGCTATTCCCTGTGGCTTATTGGATGAAATATGAGAGAATTTGTGTTTATTTTCCAGAAATAGAATTACGACATAATGCATACTTTTGAAAGCAAAACTGCCCTCCTAGACTCTGCCACTCTTCCTAAAGACTGTGCCGACCCTCCTCTCCCAGAGCTGAGAGTCCCCGGTCTGTGGGTGCGCCCAGCTCTGGTGTCCCCAGTCAGCGGGCCTCTCAGAAGGCCCAGGAGGGGAGTGGCCAGGGTGCCCCTTCCACACTCAGGACGTGGCTCAGACCCAGCCTGGTGGTCCTCCCAGCCCCTGCAGATCCCTGTACAGCTGGCCCTGACTAAAGGGATCCACCAGTCAGCAATCTGACTACTTTTCTTGTAGGACCAGCTCCCGGGCCTCCTTGAAGCAGAGGCCATCCAAAAACAGCCATAGGTGAGGAGGCAGAAGGACTTGTGTGTTGTGGGCTTTCTGGGTGGCTGGTTCTGTGCAGGAATTTTCTCAGGAGTACCCAGATGAGAGGGGCCAACTTTCAGCCATGGACCTGAACTAAATTGTAAAAGCTTTAAAAAAAAAAAAAAAGCAATAAATTACTTACAAAGGAAAACTCATTAGAATTACAATAGACTTCTCAAACACAAACTTTAAAGGAGAGCTGTAGGTGAAGTGTTTCAAATCATACAAGAAAACAATCTTTCTTTCTTTTTTTTAGTTTTTTGAGACAGGGTCTCACTATGTAATTCAGGCTGGTCCTGAACTCAGCCTCGAACTCAGTAATCCTCCTGCCTCCTGAGTACTAGGGTTACAGGCCCAGCACTGCTGTACGTGGTTGCCAGGGATCGAACCCTGGCCCTTGCACTTGCAAGGCAGGTGTGGAACCACTGAGCTAAATCCCCAGCCCCAAGAAAACAATTTCTAACCCAGATTGACAAATATTCCAGAACTCTTCCCAAATTGATGAAGAAATAAGATATTTCCAAGATAAGGAACATTTGAAGAAATTCATGACCATCAAACCAGCAATCCGAATAAATTGTCAAGGAGACTCTAGAAAGAGACAGTGAAGCTAATAATGACAAAGGTCAAGTAGAAGGACTGTTCCAGAGACTGAGCAGGCAAGTAGAAGGGAAAGATATGGAATCAGAAATGGAAGATATGGGGCCAGGGATTTAGCTCAGTGGTTCTGGCACCTGTCTTGCAAGCGCAAGGACCTGGGTTCAATCCCCGGTAACCACATACAATGCTGGGCGTGGAGACTCACGCCCAGCAGCAATCAGTACCACACAACAGTGCCGGGTGTGGTGGCTCACGCCTGTAATCTGAGCACTCAGGAGGCAGAGGCAGGAGGATTGCTGTGATGTGAGTTTGAGGCTGAGCTCAGGGCCAGCTACAAAGCGAGACCCTGTCTCAAAAAAAAAAAAAAAGAAATGGAAGATAAGGCAGTGGCAGGAGCAGGTCAATATCTACCAGTAATAACTCTCAACAGAATGGTTTCAAATCCCTAATCAAAATACAGCTTGCCAGATTGAACTAAGAAACAGAAGCCCATGGGGTGCTTTTTACAAGAAACACACTTAACCCTAAAAGAAACTCATAGATTCAAAATTAAAGTACAGAAAACAATATTCCATGCAATAAAAACATGAAAAAAGCAGATGTATTTATCCCATATTCAGAAAAAGTGGACTTCAAGCCTGAGCTAATCAAAAGAGGCAAAGAAGGTCACTACATATTGGTTAAGGGAATAATCTGTTAGAAAGAGGCAACAGTTATTAGTTATTAAAAACATACCCTACTTTATAAAATAAGTACTACAGGACATAAAAAATAAAAACCAGATAAACAGAAATACAATTATAGTAGGGACAACAATACCCTCCTAACACAAGCAAATGAAGTAGGAAAAAAATCCACAAAGAACTATCACAATAGAAAAAAAGCTTTGAACATATGGATATAATAGGCACCTCCTAACACAAGCAGTTCAACTAGACAAAAAACTAACAAAGAACTAACAGAGTCAAACAAAAACTTTGAACAAATGGAAATAGTAGACATCTACAAAGTGTTCAACACAAGAAGAATGAACATTTTTCTTAGCAACACATAGACCTTTCTCCAAAATAGACTATATGCCAGCCAATAAAGCAAGCTTAAGTAAATGTAAAAGAATTAAAATTATATTATGCATATTATCAGATCATAGTGGAAAGAAGTTAGGAGTCAGAGACAAAAAAAGAAAAAACAAAAAAACAAAAAACCCACAAATTATGCAACTCCATGGAAGCTACACAGTATCCTCTTAAATAAACAATATGTTACAAAGCAAACCAAGGAAAAAACACAACAGTTTCTAGAACTACTTGATAATGCCAGTGCAACATACTAGAACTTTTGGGACATAATCAAAGCCATTCTAAGAAGGAAGTTTATGGCTGTAAATGTTACAAAAGCAAAGTGATCCCAAATAAATAACCAAATGGTGTGCTTCAAGGTCTTTAGGAAAACAAGAACAGTCCAAAAATCAAAGCTAGTGCAAAATCAAGCTCGTTGATCAAAAAGAAGAGAGAATAGACCCAGATCAATGCAATTCAAAATGAAAGTGATGAAATCAAAACAGATGCTGTCAAAATAAAAAAGATTATTAACAACTACTTTGCAAATCTGTACACCAATAAGTCAAAAGAGTTCAGGAGAATTGGACAGATTCTTAGATACATATGAATAACCAAACTGAACCAAGAAGATTTTTTAAAAACCCAACAATCCAGTAACAAGCAATGAAATAGAATTACAGAGAACTCAAAAAAAAATTAAACTCCCCAAAATAAAAGATCAATCAAAAAATGGACAGGTGAAATGAATATACATTTCATAGAAGCACAAATGGCCAATAAATAATAAGAAATGCTCAATATCAATGATAATTAGAGAAATGCAAATTAAAACAACTCTGAGATTCCATCTTACCTCGAAAAGAATGGCCACTATTAAGAAATCTAATAGTGATAAATTCTGGTAAGGCTTCAGAGAAGGCCATATTTCTATATTGTTGGTGGGAATTCAAACTAGAGCAATCACTATGGAAATCAGCCTGGAGAGGCCTCCAAAATCTGAAATCCAACTGAGGATGTAGCTCAGTGGTGCTGCACCTGCCTGGCAGGTGCAAGGTACTGAGTTTGATTCCTGGTATTAGAGAAAAAAATCAAAAGACTAGAAAAGTCTGAAACTAGAAATTCCATTTGACCTAGCTATTTCCCTTCTAAATAGTTTTCCAAAAGAATTAAAGACATCATATTACAGGAATACATGCACACCCGCGTCTATAGAGGCACAATCTTGGAAGCAGCCTAAATGTCCATCGACTGGTGAATGCATTTTAAAATGTGCTATTTTGATACAGTGAGTACTGCTCTGCCATCAAGGACGAATGCAAATCATCTGTAGGAAGATGGATGCTCCTTGAGGCCATAATGTTAAGTGAAATGAATCAGATGCACGAACTTAACTATCACATAGTTTCTCCTATATGAGAAACCCTGAGTATAAATAAAGAACAAAATAAGTAGAGAAATAGATCTTTCTTAAAGGGCATGGAGACCAAGATACAGAGAGAGGTGGGAGGGTGGGAAGGGGCAGGGGATGTAAATTTAGATGTGTTACATACATTTGCCAACTCCCCACAAGGAATGTAAACATTATGTACTGCAAACATATTTTGGTTTTTTCTTTAAAAAAAGGAAAAAAAGCTCAGGAACAGATAGAGAGGGGAGGGAGGAACAAGAAAGGGATGGAAAAAATGAATTAAGAAGTGTTATGTACATGTCCCAACTCCACCCAAGGAATGCAAATATTATGTGTCACAAACATGTACTAGCAAAGAAAAAAGAAAAATCCCAACAAAGTAAATGAACAAATAAATAGGGGGCTGTCTACAGTACAGCATTCCTCCATATAAATTAATATGCTGCAGGAGTCCCATAAAAATAAACAAACAGTAAGGGGCCATCTGCCATCCAGTATCCCCATGTCTATCACATGCCTGGCACAGAGCAAGACTATGCGAAGTGCAGTGTACGTACAGATAGGGTTTGCTGTGATCACACACAATTCATTGTCTCCTTGTGAGAACACTAGACTATATGATATTATTGTCCCCCATTTCCTACTTCGGAACACCGAGGCCCAGGGTAATGGTCTACAGGAGCAGGACGTGGTACACCATATCTGGCGGTGGAGTCTGGCATTGTGCTTGGCTTATTGTTCTGCTGTCTCCACCTCTAATCCTTAAACATATCATCTGGTACGGTGTGTGCTGGGTCCCCGGGTACACAACCGGCTAGGCCGGGGAGTTTAGCAAGATCAAAGCAAACTCCTGGTAAGTGTGTTGTGTCTACCCGAGTCAATGGCAGTGCTGCCAACCACGAGAAACCTCACTTCTCGAATCAAAATTTGTTCCAAACATAAAAAGGAGAAGAAAACGGCTCTCAGACAGACACAAGCACCCCAGAACCTCAGATCTGTTCTCACTCTCTTCCCGTGGGCAGAGGCCAGGTGACCCCCCGTGTCCCTGTCTTCCAGGCTTACCTGACTCAACAGGCTAAGGCCAGAGAGCTCTGCTGGGTTTGTCCATATGTCAAGAAATGAGACCCATGCGATGGAGTTAATTTCCTACATTTCTACTGTTTTGGTAAAAATGAGATACACGGGCTCACATGAGCTACTAAATACAAAATGTGTCATTTTGGTGATTCTGCAGATGAGTTTCACCCTAATATTTGCATTTAAAATGGGCACTGCATAACATAAAGATGAATAAGAAATCTGATGTTAAATTCATGATGGTGCACAGCAGTAATTCCAGCACTCAAGAGGCTGAGGCAAGAGGACTTACTTAAGAATGACATTACCTAGCAAATTTAAAAAAACATCACAAGTTGAGAGACCATGGGGAAGAAGGAAAAAGAATAAAAAAGGTGCAAGCTTTAATACCCTATTTATAGCCAAAGACATAGCTGTCTCCACATGCCCACCTAGCTCTTGGCCCACAGATGGCGTAGTCAGCCCTGCCTGTAAATTTATTCTCTACCTGCCCTGGCTTGGTTTAACTTGGTGTGACTGCTATAAGAGTCATACTTTGAAAACTTAATTTGAACCTGGTGGGTTTAACTTCATGCTACCTTGCAAGTGACATATTCCAGTGTGAGAGGAAATGTGAAGCAATGTAAAGAACCTGGGCTTAGATCAGAAAAAGGCTCAGAGAGGTTCACCCACTTACTTGGGAAATGCCACATAGCCTCCTAGAGGAGCCCAGGTCTGAACTTTCTGTGGCCGTGGAAATGTTCTTTTACTCCACTGTCCAGCATGGTAGGCTATGGAGCCCTTGAAATGTGAGCAGATGAAGTACATAGTGTGATTAGTGTTACAGTATTGATCATACCAAACGAGAACCTGGGCCTGAGCCGTGTGGCTGGAACGCTGTGGAGGGGCCGGCTCGCACCCTGCTGCTGGCACAGGGCCCTGTCTGGAGAGTGCAGACGAAAGGCTCAGCAACCACACCTAGCCCAGGACTTAGTAAGTGCTCTGCAAATGGCAGATGAGCAAGGGCTTTTGAAGATGCTCAGGCTGGACCTCAGAGGTCACAAGCTCAGGGCCCAGCAGCTGGTAGGCAAGAAGGCGACGGCCTGTGTGAACCTCTGAGGCCGGCGTGGGGAAGGGCCAGCCCACAGCAGAGGTCACACCAGCCCTTGGTGACTCAGGCCGCAGGAATCCACCCCCCCACCCCTGGGCGCTTAGCTGCCCACAGACAGCCTTCCGGGAAGGGCTCGGCAGCACGGGAGCTGGGAGACGTGTCAGGGAGATTGAGGCCCCTCTGCTGTCTCTGGACTGTAGCCAGCAAGCTGAGCTGCTGTCACCCTGGGCCCAGCTGGGACTCAGAGCACGGGATACACAGTGGGGGTGGGGCCCCCTGAAGTCTCTGGCTGAGCCTCCTCCTCCAGCTCCGGGAAGCCTTGAACTCCTGCCTCCCACTGGGCAGCCCCTCCCTGGACGGGCTGTGGTTAATCAGCAGGCAGCAGCATGACAGGAAGGCCTCTGCTGCTCTCTCCTGCACAGCCAGCCGGACCACCCTGTAGACAGACAGATGGATGGGGCCCCTTCTGGCTGAGCTCACCTGTGCTTTGCACCTGGAGTTCATTTTGAGGGCACCACTTACTTCCCTGCTCCCCAGTGGCTCCACTGGAGCTTCCTTCTGCCGCAGTTCCAACTGCTCCTCAGGACAGTGGCGAGCTCCTTAAAGTGACCCCCAGGCCTCCCAGCTACTAACCTGCTTCCCCAATTTCAGGGATTCCAGATGACATAGTCACGGACTAAATTTTAGTCTTACAGTCTTTTCTTCTCAGAGTCATTCAAAAAGGCACTGAGGGGCTTGGTGATTCCAGTGCCTGCCTTGCAAGCACAAGGGCACGGGTTTGATCCCCGGTAACCACATATAGTAGTGGGCGTGGAGACTCATGCCCAGCAGCAATCAGTACCACCTACCACAGTGCCAGGCGTGGTGGCTCACGCCTGTAATCCCAGCACTTGGGAGGCAGTGGCAGGGGGATTGCTGTGAGTTCAAGGATTGCCTGGGATACATAGTAAACTCAGGGCCAGCCTAAACTACAAAGTGAGACCCTGTTTCAAAAAAAAGAAGGAACTGGGATCAGGCAGGCACAGTGGGGCCCACCTGGAATCCCTGCACCCAGGAGGGTGAGATAGGAAGGGCACACGTTTGAGGCCAGTCTGGACAACTCAGCAACTTATGCAGAACCTGAAGAAGGTGGGGACACAGCTCTGTGTGAAGGGCCTGGTTCGATCCCGGTACCTGTGAGCCGGGTGACAGTGAAGGCCTTCCTCCACAGAGAAGACTCCGCTCCGACGGACCGTAACTGCCTGAACCCACCTGCGGTCCGTCCACCTGTCCTCGTCTGACCTCATTGTGAGCTTCCTCAGTCGGTGCAGTTTTCTGTCTCCCACCGTCCAGCGAGGGAGAGAAGTTTGCCCCCATTACACAGCCAGCAAGTGGCAGAGCTGGGGTGTTAACGCAGCAATCCAAATGTGAGCTGTCCTAGAGTAAGGACCTGCTTAGCTTTGTTTTGCCAGCATTTCTTAAATTCACTTTTTAAGTGAAACTACAGGGGAAAAAATTGCTCCCATAATTTAATGACTTTATAAAAGAAAACTGATTCTGTGGACAGTGAGGAACTACTGAAGGATTCTAATTCAAAAATGTTTTTATTTACTTCACCAGTTTGTTTAATTCTCAGCTGGTTATTAGGCGTTTACACTTTGGTAAGCATTAGTCCTTTCTCCATTGTTCTTCCTGCCCCCTGGGGGCAGGCCCTGTGTCTAATTCACTGTGTCTCCTGCGCACAGCAGAGGCGTCAGGTTCTGTAAGGACATTCCCTTGAATGAGTTGTGATTCCCTGTGCAGGATGCAATCTTGGGAGAAAGGAACTGGGCAGGTGGGTGGTGCCCCAGTCAGGGGTCAGGAAATGAGGTCAGGAGCAGGGATGTTTTGGGAAACAGAGCATCCGAGCCAGAGGGGAGAACAAGTTGTCCCTCCTTCGGGCCCAGGGGAAGGACAGGCCTGGACCTTGACTGACACCCAGATCCAAACATCTGCTCTGAGTGTGCTGTGTGCTAGGCAAAACCAGCCACCCAGGCATTTGTAGGAGTTGACGGTGTAGCGGGAAAGTTTTGGTTTTAATCATCAGCGTCAGAGTGCAGGGGCTTCGGAAGGTGACCGCTGAATGGAAGCTTCTCAGTGGGCATCTTGCTCACACCCACCACCCTGAAAGGGGAGGATGAAGCCCAGAGCAGCCAAGGCCACAGGACACCATGGTGGGACCAGAACCCAGGAGAATGCTGCCCATGGCACCACAGTTCCTTGGCACTGACCTCTCTGTCCTCTGCCCTGGCTTTATCAGGAGGAAGAAGCCTTTGTTCAAGCCCCGCCCACCAGCCCTAATGGGATTACAGGGCCCTGGTGAATGAGACAGGGTTAATTCCTGACTTTAGAGGGAGGGCCAGGTCCAGAGAAGCAGGGCCAAGGAAACCTCCCTCCAAAATGCTGTGCAGTGACCTCACAGCTCTGCTAAAGCTCACCAGTGCTCCCAAAGGGCTCTCTGGATGGACTGTGTACCAATCCTGAGGCTGTAGATGCTGCTGTTGTGGGGGGTTTTTTTGGGGGGGATGAGGCACATCCTTTGAAATAGCTTTTCTAGGTTTGCACAGCTAGTAAGTAGCCAAGGGTCTTGAATAAAGAATTCTTGGGGACTGTCAGCTTTTAAAAGAATAGGCAGCCTTAGCTAGGTATGGTGGTGCATGTCTGTAATCCCAGCACTTGGCAGGCAGATGCAGAGGGATCTCAAGTTTGAGGCCAGCCTAGGTTACAAAACAAGACCCTGTTTGATAAGAAAAAAAAAAATGAAAGCCCTTGAAAACCCTCAGAGGGTCCTGCCTGAAGGAGCCCCAAAGACTGTGCATCGTGCCCTGGTTCTGAGGTGGGAGGAAGCGTCAAGGCCGAGTTCAGGGATGTATGCTGACCCCCATTCTACGCCCCCACAGTACAGGGTTTCTCAAGTCCCGCCTCACTGTGACCGGGTGGAAACTCTCTCCACTCTCTGTGACTGTCACCATGGCCAATGGCTCTGGGTGCTGAAGCGTCTCCCTTTCAATCCACTGGGGTGAGACCCAAAGGTGGCTGCATGTGTCCCTGTGACCATCAAAGACAAAGCGACCAGAGCCAGCCTGGCACAGTGTTCTCCCTCACTCCTCAGCAGGATGACAAGTGAATTGTCCTTGTTCCTTGGCACTGGGCTGGAGATCAATATGCCAACATAAGGACCCATGCAGTGAATGCCTCCTTAATGTTAATGTTGGCGATCAAGAGATCTTAGCACCTGGTCTGCATTTCTTTCTAGAATGAAATGGGGTAAAAATCAACCAGATGTTCTTCTTCTTCCCCTCAGTGTCTGGTCCATTTTCCCATTCGAAGAGGTCCTGGCTTTGAGAGCCCAACTCCCAGGCCACGTGGCCTGCTCTAATTTCCTGGGCCCTAATCTCTCCCGGCTCCAGCTCCAGATGATGCCGCTGGTAATAGGATTATGGCCTCCTGCTGGGCAGCCTCATGGGCCATGGCTGTGGGGCTGGTGGCTGCTGCTTAATGATTAACCACCTGTGAGCGGAGGAGCCGGGGCCTCCAGCCCAGACCTGTGCCCTGGGCTGGCATCTCATGCATGGAATGGTGCTGTGCCCCGTGCCAGCAGGCCTGGCTCACCATGGTGCTGGGGGCTGCCCTGGCACGCGGCAGGGACGTGTGCCGGCGGAACGGCCTGCTCATCCTGTCAGTGCTGTCCGTCATCGTGGGCTGCCTCCTTGGCTTCTTCCTGAGGACCCGGCGCCTCTCACCACAGGTCAGCTCCCGCAGCACCTTGGGTCCCCGGGAGGAGAAGGGTGCAAGCCAAGGGGACGGGGCTCCCCCATCATGCCATAGTCATTTCCTCCCAGACAGGGATAGAGAGGGCCAGTGGGAAGGAAGGGTGAGGCCTGACTGGGATGAAAGGGGCAGATCTTAGAACTGTTCTCACCAGAGGAACATTCAGGACGTGGTGCTGGCCGGAAGTGGGGCTGGGAGTGAGGGTGAGGCAGCCCTGGTTTCTGGCCCGGTGACGGCCATGATGAGGACAGGTGCACTGCGTGGGGAAGGTCCTTTTCCCTTCCAGCCCCCACTGTGGGAGAGGGGGACACGCCGTGGCCCTCACTTTTGTTCAAGTGGCAAGGAAGACTATTCAGAACAGGGGTAGGGATCTCCTCTGGGGACAGACAGGCTTCAATTCAAATGCACCGGGGAAAGCTGAGGAGTTAACAGCTGGATGAGCACTGAGGGCTGGGGATGGGAACCTACCAAGGAGACATCAGGGTGGGGCATCAGATACTAGGAGTAGGGAGGAGGAATTCCCTCAGAAACCGAGGAGGGAAACCACAGTGAGGGGATTCTGGGAAACTGGCTCACAGGATTTCTGCTACAACAGCACTATACGACCAAGAACAAGACTGGGGGGCGGGGCTCAGCCCAGGAGGGGCTTTGCCAGTGCCCCCCCGAAGATTCCAGATTCCATCTCACTCCTCTTCCTGCAGCACAGTGAAGATAAATAACTAAGACAATCTCCACAAGGCTGCTCCAGGCCTTGTTCTTCCATGAAAAGCAAAATCTTATTTCTCTAGGAAGCCTGTCTGATTCTATAGGCAGAGGAACCTAGACTTTGATTCTGGTTAAAATGGCTGAGAACATCCTTTCTCTGGGGCTCAGTTTCTTTATCTGTAAAAGGTGGTGATGGGAGAATGCGTCCTCTAGGATCATTTTGAGGCATGAACAGCACTGGCCAGTGTGTGGCACGCAGTCGGTGCTGACTGAACGCGATTTTACCCTCCCTCCTCTGTCTGCCTCTCAGAGTCCCACCGGCCCTGAGAACCATCTCAACTTCCGTATCTTTTAAAGTCTTCAGAGCTGTTCACATCTGCACTAGCAGTGTGGGGTTTTGTTGTTTCGTTTGTGGTACCGGGGATTGAACCTAGGACCTTGCAGGCCGTCCCTAAGGTGAGAGTCTTACCTTATGATCACACCATGTGCCTTCTATCCGGTGCCCCACGTGGTGTCAGGCACTGAGAAACCCTCAACTATGTGCTGAATTAAAATGGCAACGGCACACGCAACCTGAGATTGGTTGTTTGATTTTCCTCAGTAACAAAGACATGTTTCCCGCAGGAAGATTATTTTGTGAACACAAATTGGACTGCTTGTTATTCAAAGCCGAGCTCCTCAGGCCCCTGGGCCAGGGCTGCCTTGCCCATCTGTTTGGACCTGCAAACATGTTCCGGTCCGGATTAACCTTCCAGATAAGCTGAACAAAGGATGCAGTCTTAGAACAATTATTTTGCAGGAATTGGCTTTCTTAGTGTCTTACTTTGAAATCCAGGATTTCTCTGTTTCATATCATGGCCTGTGACTCAGAAACTAAACCCTTCTAACTTCGTGAGCTTATGCAAAAGGCAAAAATCATAAACAATTTGGGGGATGGAAGAATGCTGTATTTATTTAAAAAGAAGAGCTTACAACCTCACATATTCTATCTTTGGATATAAGTATCCCATTATATAATACAGACCATTCGAGACTTCCAGTAAAACCATGGAGAATTACAGTTGCATCCATTTTTCTGTTCCTTCCCAGAAGTCCAGTAAAATTACAGTGATGGAATTTTTAAAAGACATATGCCACCAAAACCAATGAGAATATAAAAGGTGAGAGTTGAGAAAGAAGACTACACTACAATAAATTAGGCAACATAGGACGTGGATGGAATCTCACAGCCTCATTTAGCAGAGGCAAAAGCTAAAATCTTCTGTCTTTGGAAGTAGAAATCCAGGTCTGGGTGCTGTACCGTACTAGGCAGAGGTGCGCGTGGAGCTAAAGGAAGGGCACAGGCTGGAATTGTAACCAAAGTAGGTAGAGTGCTCGGGCCCTTCTCCTCCCTGTGTCAAAGGGCTCCTACTTCTCCTCTTCAGCCTCCTGCCTGCCCTAGGAGCCTGCCAGGGACAGTGCAGGCCCAGCTGTGTGTGCTGAGAACAGGGAAGTGCTGAGTGACAAGCTTCACACTAATAAGCAGACATCTGTGCTCTGGATGTAGAATCCCCAGCGTGGCTTCAAGAGAGCTGATGGCTCGGCTTAGGCACAGCCTCATCCCTCAGAGGTCAGGCCAGGCCTCTTCCTGAAGCTCAAGGGAAAGGCTCCCAATTGCACTGGGAAGGACATTCCTCCACTCTGCCGCCCAGCCCCGGGGACAGTGGCAGCTCATATCCCACACCCTGTCCGAGGGCTGTCAGTGGACAACACTCACCCGCAGCCACTGATGTCAGTGCTGCACGCTCCCCCTGAACGGAAGCCAAAGCCACCAGAAGTGTGGGGAGAATTGACAGTGTGAAAGACAAGAAACTACTCAAGGAGAAAAGAGAGTCTCTGCTAGAGCAGGGAGTAGAAGACATCTTTTAAAATCTTTTCTTAAGATCCTTGGAACTCTGAAAGGAGATACAGTTACCATAAAACAGAACAGGGTGTAGGGCGGGGGTGTAGCACGAGGGTGGAAGACGCTGTCTGCACATGCAGTGTCCTGGGTCTGTTCAGTGCCATCACCACCAAAGCAAACCAAAAGCTGAGTGGATGCAGAAGGGAGGGACAGTCAGAGAACAAGAAGGAGCTGCTGAGAATCAAAAACAGACAGCAGCAGCTGGGAGAAAATTGTAGAAATTTCCCAGAAAATGAAAATAGAAAATATAAGAAAAGGAGAACATGCAACATTTACAACTATCTAGAAGACTTTTAAAGAGCTAACAGGAAAAATGGAGGGGAAAAAATATTTGGAAAGAACACAAGAAAGTTTCTCAAAAGTGATAAGTGTAGTGAAAATGAAAAATAAAAGAAAAAGACAGGGAGGGAAGAAGGAATAAAGGAAAAGAAAGAAAAGGAAAGGAAGAAAAGAAAGAAACAGTCCGCCCTGCACTATGGCACATCATCGTGAAATAATAGAAAAGTGGAGATAAACAAATTACCCTTAAATGGTTCCGAGCGTTAAAACAGGTCTTGTGTAAGGAATAGGAAGGAAACATGGTGTGAGCATTGTGAGCAACACTGGAAACTACAGGTAGAGACAGTTCCCTCAAAATCGGGAGGGAAATTATTTTCAACCAACAATCTTACCTATAACTTATTAGAAGTCAGAGGGACAAAGGCAACTCTACTCATGGAAGGAGCCAGAAATGCCCCTACCATCCACCTTTTCTCAGGAAGCTACCAAAGGAGATGTTCCACCCAAACAAGAGAATAAACCAAGAAAAGAAGGGAGCCAGGATACAAGATAAATTTCCGGAATGACAGCCAGTGGGTTTAGAGAACAAGATGACAAATTAGGCTGGACGTGGTGGCTCCCGCCTGTAATCCCAACACTCAGGAAGCAGAGGCAGGAGGATTGCTGTGAGTTCGAGGCTGAGCTCAGGGCTACACAGTGAGCTCAGGGCCAGCCTGAACTACAAAGCGAGTCTCTATCTCAAAAAACTAAAAAAATAATGATGACAAACTAGAACAAGAAAACAGAGAACTACTGGGGTGAAGGATAACAGAATGGACAAGCTCAAGTGTGTAGAAAATGGTCAGGCATTTTAACAGACAAGTTTGAATGTCTGGGAAATGAACGAGTGGTTCACAGAAAACAAAGCAATGGAACATCAGTTAATTAACTTTAGAGAAAGAAAGGAAGGTTGTCTAACCCAGGAGACATGGTTGTAGTAAGTGACTTGGCTCAGATGGGAACAATATTTGATGATCAAAAGATTGTAAACATTGGACCTTTGATGTAGCTCTGTGGCAGTTCGCTTGTCTAGTATATGCTAGGCCCTGTATATATAACTATGGCTACCAATGTACCCAGACATTAATATAAATGTGGATGAAATATTTACCTACCCAGTTAAGGCAGGAAAGTTTAACTGGCAAAATGGTAATATGGGAAACAGCTTGGAAACCATACTGTTTGGAAGGGAACACTGAAGTTGAAAATAACTGCTCCTGCCTAGTGGGGACCAGGAAATGAGACAGGAGATCTCTTTAGATCTGAACAGTGCTATTTAAAGAACATGCACATAGACTAAACTTAACTTAAAATATGTAGACCTGTTGACCGTACTTCCTTAAAAAGCAGAGTTTCTAGTGCACTTGAAAAGGTAGGCGAGTAGAAGTCGGAAGGCTGCCTTCTGTCCTGCACTGTCACCTCCTTCTCCTGGCTGGGCTTTCTCACCTGCAGCCTGAGTAGATGGACTAGGAGACCTTTAAACCCCTCAGTGGCCACATGGAGTCTCACCATCACGGTGAAAAGCATCATAACGTGTGGCTTTTCAAAGCATCAGGTCACTAACACATCATTATGTTTGGCGCTGGGTTTAAAAAATAACTGCAAGTATGAAATGTAATCTGGAAAATGTCCCCAAGTCCATCGCCAGCCTCACCCTCATCCTCCACTCTGGAAAAGTGCCCCTGTGGGTGCTGCCAAAAATAGCAAATTTGCATTAAATTTAAACTTTACAAACAGCACACCCAGTTAAATTAGACTTGCAGATAAACAATGAAACAGTGTTAAGAACAAGTAAATAATGAATTATTTATTATCTGAAAGTCAAGTTTAGCTGGGCTTGGTGGTTCCTCCTGCTTGTGTTTGCACTTTGGTTCCTGGGACCCGTTCGTGGGTAACAGCTGATCAGGGCAGGATTTGGGGCTCTGGAAAACTCAGGAGAGCCGGAAGCCAGCCAGCCACTCACTAAGGGGCAGGAGGAGAAACTGTGCCCAGTGGGGCTCTGGATCCAGAGTGGTTCTCAGCCTCCATCTGTCCATCTTCCCCCTTTCGGTGTTCTGGGGGAAAGGCTGGAGGGTGGACCACCCCGTGAGAAAATGGTTCACTGTCTGCTTGTGACCCACTCTCCCCATGAATCACTTGCAGTCACACACACCCCTGCCCGCTGCCCACTTACCGGCTCCTCGGAGAGGTGGGTGAAGGGTGCAGCTGACGGCCCGTTATCTACAGGCGCACCGAGCAGCACTCTCCCCGATGGCGCACTCTGAGCCCAAGGCCGCACAGCTGGTTAGAGGGAGGAGGGTTGCTAGGACTGGAGCACAGCTGCGAGGCAAGAAAGTCGCTCTTGTGATGGAGCCTGTGCCCGTGTGCCATGCCCAGGAGACAGGCTTTGAGGGCCCCAGATGGCACCGAGAGCTCCGCACTGCACGCCATAACTGCTCCCAATGTGTTTCAGGAGATTAGCTACCTCCAGTTCCCCGGGGAGCTCCTCATGAGGATGCTGAAGATGCTGATCCTGCCACTGGTGGTCTCCAGGTGAGAGCAGGCAGAGGCTGTGGGCTCTGTCCCTTCCGCCCCTCCTGGTGAGGGGGGCCCTGGCCCAGGTCAGGGACACCGGGAGTGGCACTGGGAGACTCTGTGGGAGGCTCTTGTGGGCAGCATGCGGTGGCTCAGGAATGAGCCTTCTAAGCCCTGCGAAGACCATCTCTTTTAGGGAGCCCACTGCAGCTATTAAATATCCCCGAGTCACTCAGAAAAGGAGAATCTGTCGAGACCCTCAGTGACCAGCGTGGTGCTGTGAAAAGCTCTCTATCTCTGCAGAGACTGGGCCACTGTCTCCCCGACCCCATCGCAGCCCTGCCCTCCCTGCTCCCACCCCAGTTTCTTCCTCTGCTCATCCCCTGCATGTCCCGATCCAGAGGACTCTCCTCACCTACCCTGTGTCTCCGTATGGACAGACACCCACTCCTCTCCCGTGAGCTCCGAGGCTGATCAACCGACGAGCTTTTTGGCATCTTCACTTGGATGTCTCACGAGCATTTTAGGTTCAGGTCTGCAATCCGTCATCCAACATCAGTACCTTGAGATGATGCCCGGCACACGATTCCTTCTTCAGTTCCCATCTGTCAGAAGAAGCAGTTCTGTCTTCCAGTCCCCTGGGCTCTTTCCTCTCCTTGGTCATCGGCAGCGCGAGCTGTTTTCTGTCTTCTCAGGAGAGCTCAGCTCAGCTCGTCCTCTGCTCAGGCTGGGGCTCCAGTCCGTGTCCTGACTCCACATACTCTCCTCACTGTGGTTCCAGCTCTTCGCCCAGTGGCCACATGATCCCTGCCATTGATTTACCTGCAGACACTTCCATGACCCTGAAACAAACCTTCCAATCTCTCCCCTGACCCGGGGAGGCCCTGGGTCTCCCTGTCATGTCATCTGCTCCCGTTTCATGGGTTTCAGTCCCCGAAGGAGACAGTGCAGGGATAGAGGACTCACAGGACGCCTGCTCTGCAAATTTGTGACCCTCTGCTATGACAAGACCTCAAGAGACCCGGCAGAGGCAGAGCCCCTGTGTGGACCTGGGTGTCAGGCTGACTCAGGCCCCATCCTGACAGCACCACAGGCTAGCGGTGTGGCCTTGTGCAAGTGACCTGGGGCCTGGGTCCTCGAGCTGCCCCATCACGTGATCAGGGATCATCACATGACTAAGGGCTCAGCCCGCACTCTCAGATGCCCAGAGTCTCTCCCCCATTTTCTCTGGGCTGGAGACAGAAGGCAGTATTAACTTGAGCAAAGCCAGTATGTCCATGTGTTTCATTTGTTTATGATACAGTTTGGTCTGGTGCGGAGCAACTGTGTCTATAAAAAAGGAAGTGTTTAAAAATATTTTCTAACCATGGAAGAATGAATTCTTTGTTTAATGATGCGTGTCTGAGCCCCAGACCCCCTTGATTCCATGAACCGTCCCTCCGTGGTTCTCAAATACATCTCTAATCTGTCATCCAACCTGCACAGTTCCTGGGCGTCCCTACCTCTGGGGCCATCCACACAGGGCAGGGCACGGCTTTGGCAAATTCCCTTGTTGGGCATCACCCTGGGCTACTGCACAGAACTACCAGGGGCTCTCCCGGGGGTGTGTTACAGAGCCCCACAAGTGTTCTGATGGTCAGACTCTGACTTCCACCTCTGCCTGAGCAGCTGACAAGCCCAGATCAAGCTTGCCAACCCCTGTGTCTCTAGGCATGCTGCAGGCTTTTGTATGTCCACGTCTCCTCTCATGGTAACCGCCGGCCTTGAATGCCTCTCTCCTCTGTACTGAATTCTAAGTCTCACCCAGTGTACACCTCCTACCTTGGGTTTCTGTGTGGAAGACCCTCCTTGCTCTTCCTTCATTAGTAACTACAAAGTGTGACCTACATCCACCGCCATCAGCACCCGTAACCTGTGTGTTTGGTGTCACCAGGGAGATGGACCCATGGCTACCCTCCACCCATCTTCGCGTGAGACACATGCGCCTGCTGTAAACACAGTGGTGACACGTGAGCTGACAAATCAGCATTTCTGCCTGGAATCACCATTCCTGATGCTGAACATAGGGTGTCCCGCCACGGGGAGAGGGCCAGTCAGGGACCCCGCCGTGGGAAGGGTGTGTGCCAGATCCTGTGATGTTGCTTTTGTGAAGTCTAGTGTGGGTCCTGTCCGGGGAGGATACACACACAGAGTTACCATGCCGACTCCGAGGAGGTTTCTGGAACTCTTCCAAAGTTTATTAGGCTCCAGGGTGTTTTATAGCAAATATTTAGGAGGTGTGATGAGAGCTGATAAGGGTCGAGGATCCATTGGTTTAGCGTAGGGTCTTACCTAATAATTGAGTTTTATGAGCAGGGGTTACGTGGCAGGAGCAGGCTAGGCGGAGGTGAGTCCGTGGGTGAGAGACAAGAAGGGTGGGGGTGGGGCTTAAGAAGGCCACTGACAATGCTCAACATATGGGCGCCAGTGTGCTCAAGCCCCTAAGGGTCTCCAAGTCTGTAGGGAGACAAGTGTCAACCTTCAGGCTCAGGAGACAGGCACACGGTGCACCTGTCCCAGCCAGACTTGAAGCCCTCCCCCTCTGCGAGGCATCAGGTTGTTCCCTGTGTCTTTCATTTTCTCCCTGGTGTCACAGACTGAAGGTCTGACAGACAGCAGAGGGTTGATGGAAGTAGACATGTGGCAGCAATAGGAGGGTGGGCGCGAGGGAAAAGGCCCAAGGCCCGCCTTGGAGGACCCTGTCAGTTGGTAGGTCCCGCTCTTCCCACACGTCAGCATCTTCTAACTCATGGCCTCCTTCTCCCAGAATCCACTCTGGCCCAGCCTCTCACCTGAGCCCCTTCTTTGAAAGGTGAGCTGCAGCCTTTGTCCAGTTGTGACTTCGCACCCCCATAATCAAGAAGTCTTCCTGAGAATCCCAGAAAAGATAGCACCTTCCTGGGGGTGACAGAGAGCACAGATGGGTCCTATCTGGAAGTGGATTCAGTTTGGCTGGATCAGTCTCACCTAGTGATCTATTGCTGCAGGTCATTCCTGCATAGTGGCTGGCATAGACCAGCCTGTGGGCATCGTGCAGAGGTCTCTTCGGTTCAGCAGAGGGCCTAGCTGAGTTGAATCCTCCCGTGATGCTTGGTGAGATTTCAGGTGATAAGGCACCTGTGGGACTCTGTTCTCTGCAGGCTTCACCTGGATGGGTCACTTCTGAGCCCCTTCCCTTCTGGCTGTTTGTCTAAAGGTCCAGCGTCTTCATGGCCGTCACAGGCTGTGACCCTGCAGTTCCTGCCTCCTGACCCCTCACAGGCAGAGTCTCAACTCCTGAAGGCTGGCAGGAGGCTCTCAATGTCCAAGCTGCTTAGACAAAAATCTGCCCTAACACGGTCATAGGAGTGACATCCCAGAACATTAGAGAGAGTTACAGACAGTCCAAATTCCTTAGGGTCACCTGAGGCTGTATCTACCTCTTTGTCTCTCCCCTGCCTTCCCTCTCATGACTCAGATCCCAGGCCAGCCAAAATCTCACCCTCTGTCTCTCTGTTACTCCTACTGTGCCTGGAACAGGGTTGTCTGGGGTGGGATTGCCCTTTGGGCTTCTGGATTTTTCTAAACAAGTATAGCACTCTCACCACCAGAAGCAACTTTATACCATCCATCTGACTTCTCATTGCCCAGCTTGGCACCTAGTAGGTGCCCAAGAAATGTTCATTTAATAATAAGTGGGAGGGTGGCTGGAGCAGAGTCTGAGGAACAGTTCGTGGCTAACATTTGCAGGATGACTAGGAGTTATCTTCTACAGATGTGTTTGTACCTTTGCAAATTATGTACACAAACTACAAACATTTTAGACATCCAAGGAAAACAATCATCCTATCATTCCACAGCTCGAATTCTAAAACCGTTATTTCTTTTATGTATATCTTTGTTTTTATGCTTAGTGATTTCACAAGGTCTAGGGTGGGGTCCTTGGCAGACTAGCTCAGAATCCTGACCATTCTTGGGCCTGAGAAAGAGCCAGTCAGGCCATATCTCTGATTCTGGTGGTGCAGGAGCTAACCAAATAAGCCAAATGCCAATTTACTTATTCACAGAGATAAATTCCCATGCCAAGGAGGACAGGTACACACAGCATCTGGCGAGAACATTCCTCCCTTCAGCCTCACCGCGTGGGGACCTTCTGGTTAGATCTGTTTGCTGACAAGACAGATTAGTCATTCAACAGTATAACCAGTGGGCTCAGTTTTTCCCTTTCCATTCATGTCCCAGTCCCCACTGGTCATGCAGTGAAGGACAAGACCTTCTACAGCACCTCTGTGTCCATAAATCAGGACCCTGTGCAGTGGGAGGGGCTTGCATGGGCTCCAACTGGTCAACCCCATTGCCGTCTTCTCTGTCAATCCCAAGTCAATTGTGTCTTCTTTATTTATGTCCAGATCCCTCCTTTCCCATCTCCTCCCAGCAAAGCCACTTGCCACACCATCAGATCCTTTCACTTTTCATTTATAGACAAGCTCAAAAACTAGACACAACATTCTGTCCCTTTAAGTTCTTGGAGGGCACCTTCCCGCTACTGCACCATAATAAATCTGCCTCCTGCTTTTTTTGGTTTTCACTCAACATAATGTCATGAGAATTTCCATGCTGCTCTCTGGCCTTGGGAATCCTGTTTTACCTCTCCACTTGCAGCTGGAGCTGAATTTGCAAAATGGCTTTTTCATCACTATACCCTCAGAGTGCGCTAGAGACACTGGAGGAACATGACCATGGCCCGAGGCTATAGAATTACCTGATTTCTGTTAGTCACACACTCAGCTTCTGCCATCAGATAGATACAGCATCACCTGCAAGTTTATGAGGCAGGGCCCAGTGGAAGCTCTGCGGGCTGTGTGTGTGTGTGTGTGTGTGTGTGTGTGTGTGTGTGTGTCCACGCACGCACATGACCTGTACAAGGGCCCCTTATGGGCCTTCGGAGATCGGTGCTCGCGTGCAACCTGGGGAAGCCAACAGAGCCATGCTTTCACACATCCCCTGACAAGAGCGACACAAGGAACCAGGGGTGGTTAAACCAGCATCTGGATCCAGCTACAGCCTCCAATTCTCCACTTGCTTTTTGCCAAACCCTCCTCTCTCCTCAGTCTTCGGTTTCTGAAACCAGGCACCATTCAAGGAAAACTGAATCCATGTGTTTGTGATTCACTGGGGCTGAGCATGAAGGAGTGTTTTGTAAGTTCCACATCACAGCAAACAAGCCCAAGTGTGTGTGCAGGTTTGTGTGAGGATGTGTGGTGTGTGTCTGTACATGCATGTATGGAATGTGTGTTCCTATGTAGGCACTGGATCCCTTCCTGTTTCTTGTAAGAATTTTAAACTTTTTTTTTTTAGAATCAGGAAATCGTGTTTAGTAAAAAAAAAAAAAAAATCTCCCTGCTCCCTTCTCCCCCTCGCTGAGGAACTCGAGTTTGGCAGAAAACTCCCAAACACCCACGTTCTGACTCCTTTGAGATGGTCCTGGGCCAAGCAGCCGCTGAAGTCTAGTCTGGGAGCCAGCGTGCGGGGCAGCTGCCTGGCTCTGCAGGACAGGCTGTGGGGGAGGGGACGGAGGTGTGGGCAGCCAGGGGCCAGTCTGGCATGGCCTGGGCTTCTGCATTCTGCCCTGGAGTCCTGGGCAGCCAGCCGTGCTCAGCAGAGACCTGGACGTCTTCTGCTGGAGCCTAGGAACTGTCTTTGGCCTTCTTTCCCAGTCAGCTGAGAGTCTTACTCATCAAAAGAGGAAACATGGCCCAGATATGGGCTATGTTGGGTTAGATCTTCAGCCTGGTTACTCCAAAAATCTCCACCCATCCAGACTCTGTGTCCTTGCCCTGTACCAGGAAAAGCTGCACTTCAGGGGAGAATGGTTGCCCTAAGGGAGTCTCGTGTCACCTGGGAGAGCCTGGGAGGCCCAGCCCCAGCCTGAGGGGAGACACTGTCCTCGCAGGGGGTCCCCAGCCAGGAAATCCTGCCTTCATCTAGAGCCAGCTTTCTGACTTCGGCCCAGTCCTGGCTGGCTGGGCGGATGTGTCAGGGAGGTCACTACTCACAGCAGTGTGGTGGCCACCCGTTGAGCTTGTTCCTAACCCTTACGTTTTCTGACACCTAACAGGGAAAGGGTTAGGGGATCAGCTCAAGTGGAGCGGGAGACTGGACCTGACCATTCGTGCTGGGAAATAGCTGAGAATGGTCGGTGATGGGCGCACTCCTGCGGCTGGGACTGTGGTACACAGGGTCTGGTTTTTCCTTCAATTAGAGATTGTCTGCTGTGTAAATCCCAGGCAGCAGCCTCTGGGTCCCCAGGTCCTGGGAGAGAGTGAGCTTCAGAGACCAGCAGGGGATGCCAGGGTGACAGTGCCTCCTCTGTACCTCAGCCACTACCCAGAGTTTACGCCAGAGTCTGGTCGGGTGGCTGTAGTGGGCGACTCCTTTGTCCTGGAGGCAGCTTTGTGCTGGCACAGGAAGGACTTTCAAACAAGCATCACCAGCCCTCAGGTGGGGTGACTAGGAAGGAGCGTGTTGCTTGTCCCCTGAGGTGTCCAAGCATAGCAGCAGGGAGTGTCTGCTGTTGGAAGATGAATGCTGTGACCAGATGCCCACACTGTAGCCAGCTGGATCAGGGTGCCCAGCCTCTGGTCTTGGAAGGAAGTGGCTTGGTCTAGGGCTGGGCAGGACATCTGGGAAGTGGGAGTCCCGGCTGAGGAGGCTCTGCATTAACTGGGCACCTGCTGTCAGCTTTCAGACCTGTTGTCCTCTCGGGGGAAGGAACCAAACCAGAGGCATGGAAAGGCAGGAGGGATGCTGTTCACCCAGGGTGCCCCATGTCAACTGCAGCTATGCCCACGGGCCCAGCCTGGCTCAGTCCGGGTGACAAACCCAGCAGAGGTAGGACCTAGAGACTTGGCCCTCAGGCCCCATCCTGTCTGTCAGGTGTCCCTCAGCAGGAGGCTGCACCAGCAGACGTGGGTACCTGTATGCTCAGTGTGACTTCAGCCCTTTTCTCATGCACCCAGCAGCACTGGGAGTTCTCTTCTTCCCACGGTGCTCTTTTCCCAGGCAAGATGAGTACTAGAATGCTACTCCTGGGGCTGAGTGCAGCTCCCCCAAAGCTTCCTGGTCATTCCCTGGGCTCCGCGTCTGCTGGACTCCAGGCTCCAAGTACCTTATACCTGCTGTTCTCTTCCACCCTTGGGCCTGTGTCTCTGTCACTCACTTCCCACCACAGCAGCATTCTGTGGGGCACAGCTCCCTCCCTGTCCCTATCCCAGCGGATCTCAGCCTTAAGGCAGGACACGGCATCTTTGGTGAGTCCCCAAGCTTCTAGCCACACAGGCTGAGTGCACCGGCCCTCTGGTGGCCCCATGTCTCAGATGACTCGCCAGACTGGCCCCAAGGGAAGCCCCAAAATCCTTCACATGTGCTGCTGTGGCGGCTCAGCCTCCCTCCCATCCTGGAGCTTGTGTTGCCCATGCACAGCACAGCCCATGTCTGTGATGTCCCATTGTGCCAACTTTGGCTCGTGGTCTCCGCCTGCTGGGGTCTCTCATCTGACACATTAACACTCCTTCCTGGCCCCTCCAAATCCAGAGCACATGCTGTGAGTGGGGCTTGGCCCAGCCATTGATAAAAATGACCAGAAAGAAGAAGATTGAAAACTGAGTCCTGAAGGATCCATCCCTCTAGACACCCCTGTCTGCTGCCAGCAATAGTCATTCTACCCTTGTTGCATAACCAGCTCTCCATCTGTTCATAGAAGTTCTGGTACCAACCCCTTGAAATCACACTGCCTCGCAGTGCCAGGGCTTCCCCTACACCTGGCAAGGGAGCCCAGTCTGCTTAGGTGATGCACTCTTGTGGAGCCCATAAGAGATGGGCACAGTCCCCAGAGCCCACAAGCCAATCTGTTCACAGTCTGACGTGTCTTGCACCAGGCCTACATTAGGCCCTAGGTTCTGAGCACCTAGAACTAGGCCAGATCCATCCCGTCTGGGAGGAGCATCCAGTCTGCAGTGTCCAGAGCTCACAGAACAGACGGTGCAAAGGGAACACTAGCAATAGAAGCATATTGAATGCTTACTGCGCATGCAGGATTCTTCACTGGGATTGGCTGTCATGATAAACCACCCTTATCTTATTCATTCTCACTGGAAACTGAGGCAAAGTCAAGGCTTGGTAACTCTCCTTTAGGCTCCCGCTATTGAAGGAACAGCTCAGGAGCTTCTCAGCCTAGCTGAGGGCTGAGGAGCTGGGAGGCAGGACGAGGGCCAGGTGATCAGGTCCCGGCCATCATCCTGCTTCACTCTGCACTGGCCCCCACCAGCCTGTCCCCTGCCTGACTCCAGGTCAAGCCCTGGGGATTCGGGCGAGCATGCTGCCACCATGCCCTGTAACAAACCAGGCCACACCTGGGGCCGTGGTGGAGTGGGTGGTGGCAAGATGGCCAGTCAGGGAAGGTCTCCACAGGAAGCACTGTCCTGACTAGCCTTGGTCAGGGAAGACAGAGAAGTGCACTGGGCTGGAGAGATGAGAAGGGTGGGTAGCAAGCTCCAGGCAGAGGGAACCAGAGGGAGCAGCGGGAGGGTCTGAGTGACTGAGCAGGCCCTGAGGCAGCGGGGGAGATTTTTCTCTCCCTCCACCAGGAGCTGGGCACTGATGCCTCCCTTCCCCCACCCCGCCTGCAAGTGGAACAATTACCAGATTGGAGCAGGCTGGGTCCGGGAGCCCGGCCAGCTCCCCACTGCCTCTGCGGTTAATGTCTGTAATCACTGCAATCTCTGATTCCCCAATCCCTGGGTGCTGTGTGGTGGCCAGATGGCTTGGGAGGGGCTCCCAGGCTCCAGGCTCCTTGGAGCACTTCTCTGCAGCCCTCGAGGACCTTGGGGCTCCAAGGAGCACCCGGCCACACATGGAGTGAGAGGCAAAGTTGCCTGTGGTCCCCCACCATAAATCACAGAGCCAGAAAGAAATTTGAGGTTAGACCCACAGAACCCCCACTCTATCTGGAACCCTTAGTCTCTGACCCAGCAGGTGGCCATCCAGGCTACACTTGGATACTTCCGAAAAGGGGGAGCTCACCCCCTACAAATCCAAGGGGTGCAACCCTGGCAGGTCATGAAATCTAAGAGCTGAGCTTGAGAAAAACATCGCATGGACTACCTTGCGTTGAAGTCATAGTCGACGCAAACCAGAAGACCCATCTGCCTCCAGAAGTCAGACTAGGTCTATCCCGTTCACTGAGTGGGACTGTGGGGGAGCAGGAGACCCCACGGTGCTCAGAATCAGAAAACCCATCCTGTGTTGACTGGAGAACTCCCCAGCGTCATCTCCACTTCCTTGACCTCTGATTTCCTCTGCTGTCCACAGACACCAGTCAGAAATGGCCACTGAACCCTAGGGTTGTGCCTAGTATATAGCCGAGGAAATAAAGTTAAAATTTTATTTAATTTTATTTAAAATTTAAAACCAGGGCAACATAGGACATGTTTATATTAATACATTGAAATGAAATAATTTGGATATACTGGGTGAGGGTATTATTAAATTAAATTCACAAAAAATTTTTGCAAAAGGTCTACATTCAATCTCTGACTCAACAAAAAAATGAAAAGAAAAATGTAAATGACAAACCTGTCTGGTATTTCGGTTCTGTGGGGTGGCACTGAAGGTTGAGGATAGAATGGGGTAGACGTCTACATGTTTGAGAAACAGTAAACTCCAGGCAAATTGCAATTTCTGTGGCTGCAAGGTACTCTTGCACTCATTCTAGAAATTACTGAGGACATGGAGAGAGATGAGAAACAGAAGCCCACGATCCCAGCCTGCAGAGAAAACTCCTGTTAACATTTCTTGCTGGAGCTTTGCTCAGGAGGCGTATGTGTGCGGGATCATGTGATCCAGAGCTCTCCTGGGCCCCACAGTGCCCACCTCACAGGTTCTCAGAAAAGCCACTGAAACAGCTCGACTCTAAAGTCTGGACCTCGAGGGGCAGCCCTTTTCCCGGACCTAGCAGAACCTTCTACTTCTTCCTGTTACTGGAAATTCCAGAAGCACTGTCTCACAGACCTATGCCCTCCTGTCCTCTCCACAGCCTTCAGTACGCTGGCACTGCCAGCACACCTGTGCCACCTACATTCTATCTGCTGAACCCTTTCGGATGGAGGAGGAAGGTCTAGACCTCCATGAGGCCGGGTGATGGACTGCTCCCGTCAGCCCTCTGCTGTGCAGAGCAAAGGGTGGCACAGGCTGGCTGGAGCCCTCGCTCTGCCTGGAACTTCCCAGGATCCCTCCCACAAGCTGGCAGGATCTCTGGACCAGGCCTCATCTTCTCCAGGGGTCCTTTCTGCTCTCCTGGAATCTGGTTTTCAACTGTGCCCATACTGCCTGCAATCCCCCAGACCCATGTCTGTATGTGAGTCTCAGAGGTGTCTCTCCCAGGAGGCTCAGGGGCTCCCTGCATGGCCACAGCCAAGATGCTCACTTTTCTGCTCAGTAAAAAACATCTCCCTGTGATGCCTCCCTTGTAGTGGTTGTTAGAACTTGTACCTTTTGTCTAAGATTCTGAGTTTTTGCTCTTGTGAAGACCACTGCAGAGACACTTCGTTTACTTTGATATCCTCAAAACTGCAGGATCGTTAGCTCTTCCTTCACAGACCTCTAGCAATGTCTGCTAGTTGAGTTATGTTTCTGAAGCACTGCCAGCCCCTAGTTCTAACTTGTGTGTCCCCCCCGCATGGCCCCTCTGGTCCCCCTGCCCCAACATTCAAGGTCACCTTACTCTAGAGTTCAAACTGTCTTTTCTGTCCTATCACTAAACTTCCAACCTGACCTGAGCTATGACCACATTTTTCACCCTCCCAGCCTCCCCACTGCCTGCTGCTACACCACTGCCTCATCTCCAAGTCACCCACACTTTCCAAGAGCCAACTCAAGTGCCACCTGCTCCAGGAGCCCCTTGCCAACTGTCCTAGCCAGAGCTGACCCTCATCTCTAGCTGCGATGGCCCTTCCCGGGTATATGCATGTGCCCACCTTGCCCAGGGATGGTCCCCTGCGTCCTGCATCCTTGTGTCTCTCTCCCTATTCACTGCTGCCCCAGGAGGAGCTCCCTGGGTCGGGGACAAATTCTGACTTCGCTCTCTGGGCAGAGGCACAACAAGGAACAAGCATGCAGGAAAGAAGACAGAGCCCAAGTCTGTGTCTAAACGCTAGCACACCTGGCATTAGTGTTCCCGGTGACCTGGGGCAGGTCCTTTTCTCTAGGCTCTGGCTGTCCTGCAGCCTGAGGTAGGCGGGGTACCTGACAGTGGGGCTCTGTTCCGGAGGGAGGACATTTTGGCTTCGGGCTCCCACAATGGCCCAGCGCTCCCCCTCATTGTAGCAGCCCCCAGTTCCCCTGGCTGTAGCTGCCCAATCTCATTAAGAGCCCTTCAAGATTTATATCTGAGACCCAGCCTAAGCCCGTCATGAACATATGGCGTCCTGGCAGAGGAAGATGCAGATTGTGAGCCCTGATGCATTCATTCACTCATTCACTCATGCATTCATTCAGGAACCTGATACTGAGCCAGGCTCTGGGCCGGTCCAGGCAGCCTCTGTGTACCCAGCCCGAAAGCTCTTCCAGGACACAGGAGCCCAGTGAGGTGGAGGCAGAGAGTGAGGGAGCCGGTGAAGGGAGGAAGGCTGGCCCTGGGTCTCGAGGGCAGGCCAGCTCTTGGGCAGTGGTGGGGCCCAGCAGGGCTGAGAGGGGACAGAGATCTATGCCCACTGGGCTGGGCTGGGTGCTGCTGGATGAGGTGGGACAATGAGAAGGGCACTGATGGAGAAGGATTATCTGCTCTTGTTTACATGATTAAAACCAAACAAATACTTTCTTTATCTGAAAGAATGAAGAGCTTTGGGGAAAAATCCTTTTGGCAGCAAAACAAAGCACAGCATTCCCTTAATCTCTTGCCCAGCTCCTCACCCCATTCCCTCTGGGTACCCTCTACCAGCCTGAGCACAGTCACACTGGGGTGACCTGCACAGGGAGACAGAGAACCCGACCAGGGTGGCCAGGGTTGGGGAGGAGCCAGGAGCGGGAGTCGGGGCCCAGGCATTAGCCCAAGACAGCCTGGGGTGGCCGCATTCTGGGAGAAGCTCCAGTCATGGCCCTGTGTTTGTGGAGATGGGGCGTCAGGGCAGGTTTGCAGACAGAAGGCAGACCTGGGCTGGGGTGCAATGAGGCCCCATGCTACCCACTCCTCCCTTATGGCTCACTCGGGGAGGCCACAGAGCCACCCACTCAGGGAAAGCTCAGCCTCAGGACTAGGGACCCACCAAGAGGCCAAGGCCGAGAGGCTGAGAGGCCTGCTTTTCCCCTCATCTACACTCTGACAGACAGACAGCGGTGACAGTAAGGGTCATGACAGAGGAGGCTTTGAGCTGAGAGCTCCAGAATGGGCTCCTAACTCTGCAGAAGAGCAGGTGGTCCATAATGATTCCTCTGAGCGGCGCCCTGGGCCTGGACTGGTAAGTGGTGAGGGAGGGGAGCTTCCTAATGGAAGGAGCGGCCAGGAGGGAAGAGCAAAAGCCAGGGCTCCAGCGAGGACCCTTGCACTGGAGCAAAAAGCGAGGCAGGAAGGATCTGAGAACAGGGCGGGGATCCCTGGGGCATGTGCAAATGCTGGGCACGGCACAGAGGGGCAGGGTCTTGTGCCCCTCACAGGCCTCTACCCATTTCAATCTCCCAGCCTGATGTCCGGCCTTGCCTCCCTGGATGCCAAGACCTCCAGCCGGCTGGGCATCCTCACCGTGGCATACTACTTGTGGACCACTTTCCTGGCCGTCATCGTGGGCATCATCATGGTCTCCATCATCCACCCAGGGGGTGCAGCCCAGAAGGAGACGACGGAGCAGAGTGGGAAGCCCGTCATGAGCTCAGCGGATGCCCTGCTGGACCTCATCCGGTAACTCACCACCCCCACCGGGCAAGTGCACTGCCAGGCCCCCAGAGGACAGGGCGGGAGTGGCTGAAGGCTCTTGATCCCTCCGGTGTAAGGCGCAGGCACAGAAGCTATGTAGAGAACATGGCCAACTGGTGCTCTGAAGTCAATGACAAACAGGTCCCTGGTGCTCAGCACCAGCACTGATGTTCCCTGTGGGCTCCGGCTGAGCTGTCTGCCTGGTCAGGCT
Organism: Petromus typicus; assembly: GCA_004026965.1. Classification (NCBI taxonomy): domain Eukaryota; kingdom Metazoa; phylum Chordata; class Mammalia; order Rodentia; family Petromuridae; genus Petromus; species Petromus typicus. The sequence goes on along the minus strand of PVIR01000913.1, from coordinate 104,273 downwards.
GGTAGGACCCGAGTGCACCCAGCCTGCATGGTGGAGAGGCCAGCAGTCATGGCCCCCTTCTGTATTGGTCCCTGTCTCACAGATGGGGAAGGGAGGCTCGAGGAGGCCACGTGGGTCCAGGGTTTCTGGCAGGTTGTCTAACTCCCGGGGCAGCACTCATGGCCACCTCAGGGGTGCCACTGACTTGGCCACATCAACTCTGCTAACCACGGACCAAGGATCCGAGCCCTCCTCCCGGGGAGAGCGCTGCAGGCTTCTGTCTGGCCCATGGGAAAGTTTACAAACATAGCCTTGTGAAGCGAAGGCTTTTCTCAGGGCCTTTGGACTTGAGTCTGGCACTAACCCCTACATTCCTCAAGTCCTAGGGGACAAGCTGAGATCTCTAAGTACGTCTCCTTGCCCAGTATTATGGAGAAGCATTCCTTTCTTCCCCTGTGGAATAGACACCAAGCACATATCTTTTCTACCCCGCCCCCCCCCACTCCTTTCTATGTCAGTCAGTTAATGCTCTGTAACAAACCACCCAGGCTTACAGGCTTATAACAACCCTCAGGAGTACACAGTTAGCTGCAAGGTCTGCTGGGCTGCCCTGTGCATAGCCACGGTCTTCGGGAGGCTGGCGGACCTGGTGAGGAACAGCTGGTCCAGGATGGCCTTGGCCAGGATGGTTTGGCTGGGCTGCCTGGGGTCTTCACCCTGCAGCAGGGCAGCCGGCTTTATTCACCATGGCAACAGGATTCCGTGAGCGCTCACCCAGGCATCCTGTTATGATGAAGGTAGACAGCAAGAGAGGAAATGAAAACACATGAGTGCTTTTCAAGTCTCTGCTTTCAGCAAGTTCTGCTAACATCCTGCTGACTTGAGCGGGTGGGAGGCGACCTCAGTGTGACAGGCACAGGAGTCTATTCATTGCAGCTATGGACGCAGCCAGTTCCCTTCCCACCTCTGTTTCCCCCATGAATATCTCCAGCTTCTGTTCTGTTCTTTTCTGTTCTAAGGATCACAAGGATCCTTGCTACATTGTGCCTCGTGGGCGGCTCCTACTTAGGGGTCTAGAGTCAGAAGTGGTCCTGGCAGAGTTGTTGTGTCTACATGCTTGGTAACACTTGGTCCCAAGCTGGGTTCCAAATGCCTCTGAACATGGGTCTGCCCAGATCTGTTGTCCAGTCTGGGGCTCTTTCCTGAGCTGAAACCCACACATAGCCATCTAAAGGCAGTTTAGAGCCAGTAGGCCAAGCAAAACTCCTCATTTCCCCATAAACCTGCCTTTGCAGAGCCTGGCCCCCTTGCCCAGCAGCTCTCATAACTCACATCCAGCCCTCGACATGGTATTCCACATTGTGGTCCCTCTGTCCCCCTGTTGCTACACCCACTGTCTCCTGACACTTTGCATTCACTGGGGCTTCCCTCCTTCCTGTCTGTCCCTGCAGTGTCCTTGGCACAGCTGCCACCAGGATCCTCTTTAAAACCCACACACAACCATCCCCGTGTGGCTCACGGCTCCTTCCGGTCCCACCTTCCCACCCCACCAGCACAGCTTAGGCCCTTGACCTCTGACTCCCCTTCCCGCCGCCTGCTCCCGCCGCATTGCTGGCCTCTGCTGTTCTGCCCAGGCCATGGAGCCTGGTGGTGCTTTGGTGCCACCACGGCCTCTCTGACAGCCTTCCCTGGGAGGCAATGGCTTCTCCTCACTTCACACCTAATGTCTCTGCTCAGAGCCACCTTCACTCTGTCACTCTCTATTTATTTTTGCTTTGCTTTTCCAAATAGCTATGATTGCCATCAGACACTATTGCACCCATGGATTTCTTCACACTTTTCTGTTACCTCCCCTGGGCTACCCAGAGGGAAACTTTCCAAGTCTGTTCCCTGCCACACCCCTGAGTCTGGAACAGTGTGCGGTAAAGAGCAGGCGTGGGACACAGAGCCCACCATGGAGCAGAGGTCTGGAGCCCCAGGAGAAGCTGGAATGGCCTGTATGCAGCCACAGCAGCTCGGGGTGAGCTTGGTCCCCAGCACCCCCAGGCTGCGTGGGGCTCACACAGCAAGAGGCATGAGAAGAAGCCGAAAGCACAGGTGCCCTGGAAGCCACAGCATGAGGAACTCTGAGAGGCCTCATTCCTAAGATCTGTTATTTCTAGGATTTGGTGCCTATGACTCATGGTTTCTTGGATCCTGTGATTCAAAACAGCCTTTCCACGTGGTGGAGGGAGCAGCGGGTCCTCGGGGAGCCCGGCCTCCCTCACCCCAGGGTTCTGCACATGCACACGTGTCACAGTCAGATGTCTCACAGCGCTTCCTTCTCTTGGCTGCTTCTCATGGGTGAAAACTGATCCTTCTGCTTTGAGGCTTTTGCACAGCGGGTGGTTGGGCATACTCGGAGTATTTGTTGGGCAGAGTGGGCTGCAGGAACCCAGCCTCATCCCAGCTCTACCAACAGTCAGCTACTGTGTGGCTCCAGCCAGGCCAGAGACCCCCTCCGAGGCTCAGGTTCCTAATAATGTTAAAGATCCTTCCAGCTCTGTGATTCTGGGAAAAGGCCACGAGCCAGGGAGGAGACAGGGCGCGAGTAGACAGATGGCAACAGGGCAGAGCCTGGCCTCGAGGTCTGGGAATGCCAGGGGCAGAGAGGAACTGTTAGGTATTAGAAATGCCCACCTTGGGAAGGAGCAGAGTAGAGGACAGGATGTGACTGGAGGCCTGGGGCTCCCGGGGAGGCAGCGCAGTGGCTGCACTCTCTTCAGCCTACCTGATTAAGTACCTGCTCTGGTGAAGGCACTGTGCTGGAGGTGGGGCGCACAAACCCAAGTCCATGCGTCAGGACTCCAACCCGTGAGGACAAAGATGAGGAGGGCACAGGGAACAGCTGCTCTGCAGAAAATGGGGATGTGAGCACCAAGGAGACACAGGCAGATGAGACAAATGACAAGGCAGAAACAAAGGAGAATAAGGCCCCGCAGCTCATCTCCAAGGTGCGAAGATAGGTGTCAAGGTCTCAAGATGATTTCAGAGGGACACGATAGTCTGTGTCCCTGGATGACCCATAAATTCACATCTCAGGCTCCAGCCGGAAACTTCAGAAAACTTTCCAGAGCTCCCAGTGCAGCTCGCAGAAAAAACCCAGCAGAGCACTAGGCAGAGCTGGTCCTTTCTTTTTTTCCAATCTTATTAAAACACCACAAAGATTAAGTAATGACTTGGCTCAGTCCTCCCAATCGACTTTTTGGGCACTGGATGGAGCTCTGAGGAGCTGTGCGGCGGAGGGGACAGTCCCCACCTAGGGACTCAGGCTGGTGACGTGTGATTGAAGGGTGAGCTCAGCCATGGTGGTCAGAACTTAGAAATACATAACATATCAGGAGAGAAGCCTGGAGGCAACTCCGGCTCTGTTTCCAGGCAGGTCCTGGCGGGGCAGCTCCATGTTTTCTGGGCACGGCTAGTAATGTCTGCAGGTGTGCGCTGTCTGCCTGCATCAGAGCTGCCACCAGGGGCACAGGCCCTGTGGACAAGCAAGAAGGGCATTCAAAGCCCCAAATCAAATGAAACAAAACAAGACAATGGGTGCATATGTTCTCAGTTAATAAAAAGAGTGTCATTCTTGACTCCATCAGCTCTAGTTCACTGACAATGAGTACGAGCCTATATCTCAGTGAGAATCACTTTTGGCCTCTAATTACGAGGAACTCAGAGCAGCGCCTTACTCCACATAACTGGCCCATGGATGGGCAGGTCCTAGTTGTCAGGGTCTGGCCCCTGTGAGCTCACCCATGGTCAGTACGGAGAGGGTTGTTTGGGTTGTGCTTCTTACACCTGTATTTCCAAGCATAGGGAAGAATATTGGAGGAAATTACCAAAGGGCTCTGGCTAGGAAGAGCAGCATTTCAGGAGTAGTTTAATGACTTACATCACAGCAGCATCCTTGTGAGAGCAAGGGAGACTGGGAGTCGGGCTATGGGGGGCCCTGTCGAGCTCTCTAACAAAACACACTTCTCTTATTAAGGAGGGGAAGATGGAGGTCAGGTATGCAGTGTCCCTGCCACAGGTCATGTTCTCAGTTACCCTTATGTTAAAGGATATGGTACAGGCTAGACTTTTTTTTTTTTTTGGTACTGGGAATCGAACTTGGGACCTTGTGCTTCTGGGGCAGGCTCTGAAGCAGATGTCTCTTTAAGTTTTATTAGAAAACAACTTTGTAAATTACTCAAACCTCCTGGGGTGATACCTGGGACAGATTTTCAGAGTATTTAACAATGGTCAGTGCTGACTGGAAACCCTGCAGATAGTAGGCGATGCCTCCAGGCAGGTGGGCCTGTGTGGCCCGGGCACAAATGCTGGATCTGGGTCTCAGATATGCCTGGTACCTGAAATCCTTGCAGGCAGCTACCATTCTGATCGCAGAAATCTGCTTATAACTCGTGAGGAAAAGTCTCATTTAAGTTTCTGCCATCCCAGCTCCTGACCCTGCTTCTTCTCAGCACCGTGACAAAGCTCACATTCTTGGTAAGGGGACCCAGGCCTGGCCAGCTTTGTGCCTCAGTGGCTCCTTCACCCTCTTCTGCCTGCCATCTGCAAACACTGAACCTAAATCTCAACTGCAATTAAGAAAAATTAGTTTCTGTTTCCAGCCACAGGTGCTGAGAAGAAGTCTTCAGAAATTGCCGCCACTCAGGTACACATGTGCTGCCCCTGGCCTGTGGAGCTCAGTCTCAGAAGCGGAGAGATTGCCAAGAACATCTCAGAGCCAGCAGGAGGGCCAGCCAGTCAGAGAGCGGCACATAGTGCTGGGCAAGGCCTGTTCCGGCAAGCGCAAGCACGAGAACAAGAATCTTGTCTGATCTCTGGTTTCAAATCAATTTCTACAAGGAGATTATAAAGACAAGAATAGAAATGTCTTTGAAGACTCTGGATGTGAAATTGCATTAGAGAAAAGTTGCTGGTAGATCCACCTAAGGCGCCCAACTCTCGGTACATCCCGGCATCCAAACTGTCTCAGAGGAGAAAACAACAAACCATTTTCAAAGTCTGGCCCTTCACTTCCCTTTCATGACGTAGGTTACCGGGGCAGACCTTCCAATCGCTTTTCTGGTGGCGCTACCCTGTTTCGATGGTCAATTTGCACAGGCAACAAGCATCTGCTGCTTTCCTGTTGTATGCCAGGCCCTTTTCTGGGTGCTGGGGACACAGCTGGGCACAAAACTGAAGTCTCTGCCTTCCAGGGAGCTGATACTCTGGGGAGAGGGGGCCTATGGTGGCCGTGGGAAGCAGGACAAGATGTATAAAAGCCCTTTGTAGATCTAGACAGTCACGGTTGGCTTTTTCATCTTCCAGTTTGTCATTTGATTTATATCTTTACTTGTATTATAACCCATCTTAGAGATCCTCTTCTTCCTCTTTGCTTTTATTTTGGCATGATTTAAAATTCATGGAAAAGTTGCAAAGAAAAGAGATCCCATCCGCCCTTGCCAAGCTTTCCCCAGCTGTTAGCACTTTGCAAAACTTTGACTTTTGTTAAAACTAAGAGCTTAACTTGCTCCAAGCCTGCCAGCTAACTTGTAGACCTCACTTGGATTTCACCAGTTTTTCCACTAATGTTCTTTCTTCGCATCCCAGGATCTAATAATCTAGGATGCCAGGCTTCACTTAAAAAGTTTATATTCCATTGTATCATATTTATTGTATTTTGCTCTTAGGGAGCGTTCCCCTATTCTGAGAGATGATAAAATGTTAGCCTATATATTTCTTCTAGCTTTTATGGTTTCATTTTTAAAAATATATTCCTTAAAACCATCTAAAATTTATTTTGTTCTGAGGTGTTCAATAAGGAACTAATATTAATTTTTCCAGATAGTCAGCTATGCAGGACTATATGAGGAATTCTTCAGTTCATCATCGATCTGTGATGTGACTTTTATCAAGTACGAAATATTAAGGTGTACAGGTTCGGTTTCTGAGCCACAGATTCTATGATGCTTCTTAACCCATTGAGGTTATGTTGACATCATCTGTTTTGACAGTTCCATCTTTGTAAAATGTTCTCATATCTGGTAGACAAGATGTCCTCCGGCACTAGCTTTATGATAAAATATGAATACCATCAGCCCTCTGGATCCATGTATCTGTGAATTCAACCAGCTGCAGATTGAAAAGGATTTGGAGGGGGAAAAAAAGCATCTGCAGTGAACATGAACGGATTCTTTTCCTTTGTCACTGTCTCCTAAACAGCAGAACAACTTTCACACCACATTTCCATTGTTTTAGGTGTTGTGAGTAATGTAAAGGCGAAGTGTGTAGGTTATAAATACTAAGCAAATACTATGCCATTCTTTATAAAGGACTAGAGTACTGTCGAATTTGGTACCCATGCAGTCCTGGAATAAGTCCCCACACCAAGATATGAGCACAGTGGCCCACTCACGCCATGTACTGTATTGGGTCCCACAGATGGGACCTGAATAATCAAGTCTCACCTTTTTTTTTGTTTTGTTTTTTAGGTTTTTGAGACAGGGTCTTGCTTTGTAGTTCAGACTGGCCCTGAGCTCAGCCTCAAACTCACATCACAGCAATCCTCCTGCCTCTGCCTCCCAAGTGCTGGGATTACAGGCGTGAGCCACCACACCCAGCACTGTGATATGTGGTAGTGGTTGCTGCTGGGCATGCCCAGTATAGTATGTGGTTACTGGGGATCAAACCTGGGTCCTTGCGCTTGCAAGACAGGTGCCGGAACCACTGAGCTAAATCCCCAGCCCTCAAGTCTCACTTTTAAAGAGGCCCCCATGTGGAGGAGCCAGACACATCTGCCAGTGACTGCATGGAAAGGGCCGAGGGTCTGGCTGGCTGGTAGACAGGGCTGGACCCTGCACATGGTACCTGATCTGTGATGACATGGAGCTAGGGAGCTGGAGGAGCTGAGTGGGGCCAGCAGAACAGGGGTAGGGGAGCGTGCATCCAGAAAGGTTGGCTCACCCAGGCTTCAAGGTAAGATGTTCAGTGACGCCAGGGCAGGGTCTGGCCTGCTCTGGAATTTCTCAGATGCCAACTTTCTTCCCAGGAACATGTTCCCAGCCAACCTGGTGGAAGCCACATTCAAACAGGTGAGCAGCTCTCTGGGCAATGGACAGGGAGGGACAGGGGGGCAGGCCAGCCTGGACCGGGCTGGAAATGACAGGCTGGCCCAGCCGCCTCTTTATCTCCTACAGATGGGACGCCAGAGGGAAAGGGAGCTAGACCCTTGAGCCTCAGTGGCCTCAGCTCTGTGCTGGGCTCCAGTCTTCCGTGAGAAAATGCTGAGCACTGAAAGGAAGCCTTTCCGGGGGCCTTGCCTGGCTGTGGGGCTACACTAGTGCTCACACATTCGCCACCTGTGTGTGAGCCCTGTGGTAACACTGTACCAAGGGAACGTTAATGCTATTTCCTCTATAAGGAAATAGGCTCTGAAGAATTTGATGATTTGTTCAAATTACACCACTAGTGAATAACAAGCTAGTATACAAACCCAGGCCAGGATGGCTGCAAGACTGTCCTGTCTCCTTTTTAAAAATAACCCTATGGGGAAAATGTGAAAATATATCAGTTAAGAAACAACAATCATATCTAGTTCCAGGACCTAGTTGTCATGGTAATAGATGTTACACTTTTAGTCTTTTTTTTTCATAAATATATTTTGAAAAGAGAATAAAGATCACAGTGCATTCAGTTTGCACCTTGCTCTTTTCCTTTCCAGCATGTTTTAAGTGTTTCTCCAGTTTTTAAATGTTTCTTAAAAGTCCAACAATCATTGGCGATGTAGCTGCGCATGGTGAGGCCGAGTTTACACACCCTTCCGGCTACAGCGGAGCCTTAGGTTGGATTGTAGCTGTTCCTCTTTATAGGCGGTGACACACATCCTGTGTCCCTCTGTCTGTCTGCACGCCTATTGGTTTCTCCTTCTAACAGTAGCAGGTTTGCTAATGCAACCCAGAAAAACGTATCCTGAACCCCTTCCCTGGGCCAGGCGTGGGCTGGGCTGGGATATAAAGGAGGCGGCTGATGTTGGGAAGATCTCTTTTGGGTAAAACATTGATTCTCACCTTGCCTACCTCATGAGGTTGCCATCAATCAAATAGGACAGGAGTGACACAGATGTGCTTTCCAGATGTTACTGCTGTTGCCAATAATAACACTGAGCTGTGGGTTGTCGCCCACCAGTACCGCACCAAGACCACCCCAGTTGTCAGATCCCCCAAGGCGACCCTGGAGGAGGCCCCTCCTCGGCGGATCCTCATCTACGGGGTCCAGGAAGAGAATGGCTCCCGTGTGCAGAACTTCGCCCTGGACCTGACCCCACCTCCTGAGATCGTCTACAAGTCGGAGCCTGGCACCAGTGATGGCATGAATGTGCTGGGCATTGTCATCTTCTCTGCTACCATGGGTACGTTCCGCTGGGCTCTGCCAGGCCTCACACCTTCGCTTCTGGCATCCACCATCCCATTATCTGAGTGACACCCAGCCATGTAGAGGGCCCTCATGGCTGTGGCCCAGCTGCCCCCACCCCTTCTCCCTTGTCACCTTTCTCACCCTCGAGGCCTCCCCACAGGCCTCAGGCCTCAGGAAAGCACCCCGGTGCCCAGGCAGGGTCAGCTGTAACACTGTGTGCTCAGCAGAAGCTGTCTCTGCCGTGGCTGTGCTGGCCCTGGCAGTGGGGACGCCCCTGGTTTATTCTCCATTTGTCCTCGGGCTCACTGCAGCAGCTGGAGAGGGCAGTGCTCCGTGAAACCTTCAGGGAGATGGGTGGACATATGCAGGAATATGGATGGCCTTGAATAACAGATCTAATCATACTGGCCCACGTGTCAGGCCTGCAGAGGGCCCTGACCTTGCCCGTGTGGCAGGCTGCTGCTAGAAGCACTCTTCAGCACACCGAGAATGAGTCCCCCACCCCGGGCATCTGTCCTGCCATCACCACTGTCCTCTGAGGGGTGGAACATAGGAAAAACATACTTCCTAGCAGACCAAGTGAAACCCCAAGACTCCAGCCATTCAGGGTTTACAGAGCAAGTGAAACTGACCACATGTCAATAAGTACATTTGTGATGGGCCCATGTCAGTGTGAGCCCACATTATGTGTGCCCACACCTGTCTCTGCCCATTTCTGCCGGTGCTGTCTATGGGTGCCAATGCCATGAATACAGCTGCTCCGAAGGGATTTCTTTGGTCCTCCAGCCCAGTCTCACTTCCTGGCTTCCCTGACATTGGGCTATGGCTGGTGGAGGACCCATTGCCACACCCCAGGCGTTAAGCACACTAACTTCCAGCCAGCCATGTCCCTGCCAACCAGAGCTCCTGGTGTCCCTGACGAAACCCAAGTAGAGAGTGAAAAGGGCAGGAGTAGCTCATAGCCTGGGTCCACATCAGCCAGGCTATGACAGGCCAGATGGGCAGGACGAGGCCCAATGTCCCTTTAACCCTGCCCTCTCCAGCCTGTCCTGACACGGCCCCTCACCACCCCATCTCCATGGCTGAGCTGCTGTGTGAGCTGCAGGGAACACCTTCCTGGAGTCCCATGTGCCAGGGCTCCAGCTCCCATCTGCCCCTCCCTGGACAAACCAGTCACCCTGAGTGACTCTGAGGCCCACGGTGGCCTCACCAGAAGACAGGAACTACACAGCTGCCATTTGAGAAGAACTGACCCAAGAAGGAGCTGCTCGCATGCACCGCCCAAGAATGCTGCAGGTCCTAGGGCAGCCTGGAAAGCCCCTGGACAGCAGGCTCCAGGGACGGCTCCATCACCCTTAACTGGTGACCTTGGCTGTGTATCTACCGCATGCCATCGCAGGAGCTGTAGCTCTTGTCCCATGGAGCGAACATGCCAGAGAAAACAGAGAAAAGGCGACAGAGGAAGATAGGAGGGCAAAGATGCCAGTTGTCTCGAATGACAAGAAGAGGCAAGGGGGGGGGGTTGAGACAGAGGAGCCCATGGCATTGGCTCTGGGCAGAAGGAGGGTCCCAAGCTTGTGGAGAGCTGGGGCAGTGTCTTGGGCCTGGGAAGTGTATGGGTAAAGGTTCCGGGCAGCACAGAGCTCAAGGCATCCTGGACACTGAAAGAAGGCCAGTGAGGAATAGGGGGAAGCGAAGAGGGTAGGAAGGGGCTGGGGGTCAGATAGGAGGGCCAAAGCCGTGGGGAGCTGGCTGATGGTCCCGTGCACAGGGGTGTGCTGGGGGGACCACAACAGCACTTCTTGAGATGCCTTCCGCGTGTGGAGACTGGGCTGACAGGAGTGACCAGTGGCAGCCGCGTCCATCCTGGTCCAAGGGGAGCAGAGAGTAAGGGGAAGTCTGGCCCACTGTGGGCCCTGTACAGTCCAGGGCTCACTCGTGGGTGCAGGTCTGTCTTTGCTTTGCCCCCGTGTGCCTGTGCCTTGCCAGGGTCCCTGTGACATGCTGTTTGTCCCCACAGGCATCATGCTGGGCCGCATGGGTGACAGCGGGGCCCCCCTGGTCAGCTTCTGCCAGTGCCTCAATGAGTCTGTCATGAAGATCGTGGCGGTGGCTGGGTGGTAAGCCTCTATGGGGCGGGTCCCCATCCACCCCGTCCACCCCTCTGGTGCAAGGCAGGTGGAGAGACAATGAGGGCTGTCCCTTCCTCCACTGACCGGAGAGGCTCAGCCAGGGCGTACGACCTCCAGAGCTACCTGGATCCCCAGCCCTGACCAGCCCTGGCTCCTGTGGCCTGGCATGGTGAATGGCTCCGCCTAGCTTGGCTGCCCCCGCCTCAGTTTCCCCATACTATGCAGCCTCTTTACCTCAGCTTTTAAAGAAAGAACACAATGGAAGGAAAAACTAGCTGTCAGTCCAGGGTCAGAGTTCAGACCTTAGGAATCCTCTAGACCAAGGGGAAAAGACAGAGGCCTGCCCACTTCTACTCAATAAGGTGTGATGTTCCTGCAGCTGGAATGGGGCCACCTGAGGGTGGGGACAGGGCAGGCAGTGGCCAGAGGGTATCCAGGTGGGGGTGGTTAGGATAAAGGCACCAGCCATACTACCCAGGATACTTCTCCTAGTCTCATACTGGCCTGGGGTGAGAGCCCTGGAGGTCCAGGTGCTGGGGCTAGGGGCACATGTCTGCCTGGCACTGACCGAGGCCACCCCGTCACCCTAGGTACTTCCCTTTTGGCATTGTGTTCCTCATTGCTGGCAAGATCCTGGAGATGGATGACCCCAAGGCGGTGGGGAAGAAGCTGGGCTTCTATGCCATCACCGTGGTGTGTGGACTTGTGGTCCACGGGCTCTTCATCCTGCCCCTGCTCTACTTCTTCATCACCAAGAAGAACCCCATTGTCTTCATCCGAGGTGTCCTGCAGGCCCTTCTCATCGCACTGGCCACCTCCTCCAGGTATCCGGTGAGGGGAGGGCCCAGTGGGCTGGGCAGGACCGGCCTCTGTATGGCCATCAAAGCCACGGATGACAATGGTGCTACCAGGATTCAATACTTTCCTCTGCCAATACCCTGAAAGCTCACTGGATCCATAAGGAGTCAGCTTCCTACCAAGCGACGGAGGGGGCAGCCACTTCCCTGCAGACACCCAGCCACACCCTGCCAACTCTGCCAGGCAATGTCTGAGCCTGGTGTGGTTTAACCCTACAACAGCTCTGTGACCCGGGGACTGAGTGGCCAGGCAGCCACATCCAGACTCTGCTGGGGCCCTGGGTGGAGGCCGGACCTAAGCCCAGGTGGCCCAGCAGAGGGACGGACGGCCAGCCCTCCTCCCCGGGCAGGCAGCTCCCTGTCAGAGGCCTCTGTCACCCTGGAGGAGGGTGGTGGGCAGACACCAGCCCCTCTGCCCATAGCTCAGCCACACTGCCCATCACCTTCAAGTGCCTGCTGGAGAACAACCACATCGACCGGCGCATTGCCCGCTTCGTGCTGCCTGTGGGTGCCACCATCAACATGGATGGCACCGCTCTGTATGAGGCTGTGGCTGCCATCTTCATTGCCCAGGTCAACAACTATGAGCTGGACTTCGGCCAGATCATCACCATCAGGTGTGTCCTGACCCCCACACCCCCGAAGGGTCTCAGTGAGGCTGAGGGGCCCTGCCAAGCCACCCCTGGAGCCGAACGCAGGGGGATGCGGTGGAGCAGAGGCCTCAAATGGCCAGCCTGGCTCTCAGGGCTGGCACTGGAGCCCAGGCCCCGCAACAGGGCCTGGCCGAGCTGTGCTAGTTCATGATCAGAAACTCTGGGTCACTCTCAAACTGTTGGGGGTACAGGTCTAGACACCAGTTTCCACAGCTTCTTTAGGCCTGGGGGATGGGGTCCATGGAGCCCCAGGAGGGTGTGCAGGTCATGTTCCCCTGGGAATCCCTGTATGGCATCCGCGGCGACCCCCAGCCCCACGGGGCTGCCCAGAGCCCTGGCTTTCTGGCCTCCTCCTTGGAGCAGGGTCCTGACATGCACCCCACCACCCCTACCTTTCCTCATCCTCCCCTCTCCGCCCCACCCCATACAGCATCACAGCCACTGCAGCCAGCATCGGGGCAGCTGGCATTCCCCAGGCCGGGCTTGTCACCATGGTCATTGTGCTCACCTCCGTGGGACTGCCCACCGATGACATCAACCTCATCATCGCTGTGGACTGGGCTCTGTGAGTGTACCCTTGGCAAGGGCAGTGGCAGAAGGGCAGAGAGCTGAGCCCCCTCCCCAGAGGGGAGGGCCCTGGGCCATTGCCACGTTTGTGTTTGGTATAGCGCGGCTGCCTTCCTCATAATCTGGGGGGCTCATATTTTAAAATGCAGCCAGAATTCCAAGATAGTGACCACAAAGCATTGAACAAGCCCACCCTCCTGAGCACAGGGCCATGTGGCTGCCCCATGCCAGCTCTGCACCAGCCTGCTTTGACACCAGCCAGAGAGGGCTGGAGCACTCTGCTTGCCGATGAGCATGGCCCCACCAGCTCCACTGCACCCCACATCACTACCCACCTTGGCTCTCCAGGGACCGTTTCCGCACCATGATTAACGTGCTGGGTGATGCTCTGGCTGCAGGGATCATGGCCCACGTTTGCCGGAAGGACTTTGCTCGGGACACTGGCACTGAGGTGAGCACAAGGCTGCTGCCACAGGCCACTGGAAGTGGACTCCAAACTCCCCACACAGTGCTCGGCAGCCTTTCGCCAATCCCACCGTGTCTCTGGGCCTTGGTCTCCTTAACCGTGACTAACAGGAGGGAAGAGTCCTCTGGGCCAGCTCTGATTTAGACAGGAGCAATGGTGGGAACTAACGTAAAGTCCTCTGCCCGGAGGCCCCTGCACCACAGTGTAAGATGGCACTGTCCTGCTATGCATAGGCCTGTACAGTCTCCTCAGGTCCCTCTGTGGCCACTTCGTGGGGAGGAAGAGGAGGCTCAGGCAGGACAGCCACCAGTTCCCTGATTTAACCCATGGGTCAGGTTCCTGCCCCACTGAGACAGCACCAGCACAGCCAGGTGGGCTCGGGGGTGGTACAGAAAGACCTGTGACCTGCTGGACCACCAAGAGTTTCTGTAGGAAAATCTCTTTTCTAGTTGCCAGCCCCAAGCTCACTTGTTCCAGCCACCCTCAGTCCTTCCTGCTGCTACCAAAGCTCATGTCCCCTCTCCAGAAGCTGCTGCCCTGTGAGACCAAGCCAGTGAGCCTTCAGGAGATTGTGGCGACCCAGCACAATGGCTGTGTGAAGAGCGTCGCTGAGGCCTCAGAGCTGACCCTCGGCCCCACCTGCCCCCACCACGTCCCTGTGCAGGTGGAGCAGGACGAGGAGTTGGCCACGGCCAGCCTGGACCACTGCACCATCGAGATCAGTGAGCTGGAGACCAACGTCTGAGCCTTTGGGGGCTGCAGGGCAGGTGAGGCCCCAGGGCCAGAGCTGGAGCTGAGCTTGCAGAGCACAAGCAGCTGCAGGCACCAGGCACGTGCATCCTGCCTTCCCTGAGAGGCTGGACTTAGTCTCGGAGATGGGAAATAGGGTTTTGGAAAGCATTGGGTGCATGCAGGAGCCCCTGCTAGCATGCAGTCTGCTGAACCCAGGCCCTGTCTGAGTTGCTACCGTCAGGTCTATGCGGGTTCCGGGTGGGAGTTGTTGTCCCATTTTCTGGATCACAGACTGAGGTTCTGAACACTTCCCCACAGTCCCGAGAAAGCACTGTCAGGGCTCGGATGTTAACACAAGTCTTTCAGGTCCTGGCTACTCCCTCCTGCAGGACAGAGTGCCTGTTATGCCAGATGCTAGGAGGCTCCACAGCCACTACCCCTTCTAACTTATGAGGATGTAATAACAGTATCCTGGTTTCTGCTCGAGCCATGTCCAGGCCCAGCTCCCACCCCACCCTGTAGCATTCGGCCTCAGCCAAACAGCTGTCCCCAAGAGTGGGCCCGTCCTAGGCTAAGACCCACTCGCTGCCTTCCACGTGCCAGGGTCTGCCCCTGCCCACCAGTGGTCTCACACAGCTCATCTGATGTGGGGACGGACATCTTCACTAAGGATCCTGGAAGGGCCTGGTGGGGACAGGTGGGCCAGGCCTGTGGCACGCTGGGGTCAGAACTCCCCAAGGCCCATGTGACAGTAAGAGCTCCTATTCCTTTCTGTGTGTGCAAATTCAGTGAAAACTAAATAAAGATCTTTGGTTTTTCAAGTCTCATCTGCTTAGAGCCCTTACTCCAGGCCACAGAGACTGTCAGCACACACATGTCTGTCCTGGTGATCATAGTGGGGACAGCCCTGTCTGTGCTATGGCATGCAGAAGACAGAGTCCCCATTGGCTGAAAAGGACCCTGTTCCAGGACCGCTGTGTGGCCAGAGCACTGTGTCCCTGTCGGGCCTGGGCTCTGCAGCAAAGACCACAAGAAGAACACATTTTCTCCTTATCTTGTTCCCCTTGGTGAGTGCTTTGCCTTAAAGAGGGGACACACTCATGACATCTAGTGTCTCCCCCTTCCCCTCACCCCAGGGGCCTGGAGGAGGCCTGGATCTGGGAGGGTCACACGCCATGACACCCATGAGTTTCCTCCCTAGCTCCCCATCCACATCCATCTTCCTCCCAGAATGACAGGGTGAGGGGTCCAGGAAGAGCCTGGGCCTCAGGTCGCCTCCATCCCTGCATAGCCTGGGGCCTTATGGCCACCACTAGACTTTCCATTCTCGAGGCCTCAGCACCTGAGAGAGGCCTGTGTCTCGCTGTCAGTCACTCCCACCTTTGGCTTTGGTCCCTGGCTCACATTCTAAGGACCTTTAAGCAACCAAGTCAGCCCCACCGCCAGGCAGGACTCTGTTTCTTGGTATCCCTGCCAGGTGTGTGCTCACACACTTCCAGTAGCAGGGAGCACACTACTTCCTGGGCATCGCATTCTCCTGTGGGTCAGCTCTGTCCATGATTATCCTTGCCTGGAGCTGGGTACCACCTCCTGCAACTTCCTCTCTAGGGCCTACCTCTGCCCAGAGGGAGCACACTGGGTATGTCTGCCATCTCTTCCCTGAGATGCACTCTGCCCCGGGCCAGCTCTGCTCAGCTCCAGGCCTGTTCCCACTTCCCCACCTCCATGGGACAGACCCTATTGGTAACAGCCTGTTGGTGCAAAGGTGACCACCCAGGGAGCCCTGTGCAGCCCAATGCCCAGCAGGCCCTTGGCTGGGATTGTAGGCCTGGCGTGGTGGTCCCAGTCCTATCTGCTGGCTCTCATCACTCCGAGGGTCTGTGTATACATCTAAGCCTTCTTACTGGCCACCAAGCCCCATCTCCCAGGGGATGGGTGGGCCAGGCCTGTGGCATACTAGAGCCAGAACTCCCCAAGGCCCAAGTGACCACTCCCCATGCAGCTCCTTTGGGGCCTCAGAGCTGAAGTCTCCCCTGGTCGCTGCTGGTTTGGCAGAGAGTTGCAGCACCAGACCCCAGCCCAGCTCCTGGCAGGAAGCACACACAGACACACCAGCTGCAAGGACAGGGATAATGCTTTTATATTAGTTTTTCTGTAACAAGAAAAGTCAGCTTTGAGATTTTTATCATTTTTCTTTTCTTAAAAATAAAAAACTAAAGACAAAAAAAGGCACCCAGAACTTCCCTGCTGGCCCAAAGAGTGTCTCACAGGTACAGCCCGGCCTTTCTGGCCTGCCCTTCCCGCTCCACAGCTTCAGCTCCCTCCTGAGCCAGGGCCCTAGCAGCGGCCAGGAGCCCCAACCCTAGCTTCTGTGAGGCCTGCCCACCAAGTGCCTGCGGCCCGCCAGGGCACAGCAGGAGGGGCACTCAGAGGGGTGACTGCCCCAGCACCAGGCGGGCAGAAATCCAGAAGGTTCCTGTCCCCAAAGGGAGGGAAAGGAACAAAAGCCAGCTTTTGTGAATTCCACATGGCAGAAAGCACCTGGCCACAGAACAGGGAGATGACCCAGTGTAGCAGACAGACAGAGGACCGAGCAGATGGTGAGCAGTCCCGGCCACATCTGGCTCCGGGCATGAGCTGTCGGTGGCACGTCTGTGTGTGTATGTGCGCGGTGCTTCCAGGTAAATGTGTGTGCATGTGCTAAGCATGCCAGGGAAGGACAGCCCCTGCCCGAGCCTGTGCGACTCAGGACAGCATGTCCACAGTGAGGGGCCTAAGCTGGACCGTGTGACTGTTTGGAGGACGACGTGCAGCTGGCTGTGTGAGGCCACGCCGGGTGTGTGTGGGGTGTGATGTGGTGTCTGCACCAGTCTGGCTGAGGACACATTGCAGGGAGGGGTGGGGACCCAGATGGCGTTCAGCCTGTGGTGGGCGGGGCGGCCCATGGGTTCGGCACTGTGTGCATCCACGTGCGTGAGCAGGCAGGGCTCACAGGACACGGCACGTGCTGCAGGAAGGAGTCCGTGATCCATCATCCTGCGGAAGATGTAGGAGAGTTAGGAGCCCACCCAGAGCCACAGCCAGGCGGACCAGCCTGGAGATAGGGGCCAGCGGCCCCGCTAGAGGGTCTCTGGGTGAGTAGGGCGGGGAGCTGCCCAGGGAGGTGCCCATGCCCACGTGAGAAGAACAGCTTTTGGGTCTCTCTGGCACTCGCTGAGTCCTCATAACCATCCTGACTCCAGCCAGTGTCCTCCGAAGGGGATGGATTCTCCCCCACACCAGGACTCAGCCCCCTGAGGAGGGCCATGCAATTCTCAGTGGTGTCCTGTTGTGTTTTATTTTGCTCTGAGCCAGGTTTCCCTTATGTAGTCCAGGCTGACTCTGAACTCACTATGTAGTCCAGGCTGGCTTCAGACTCATGGTGATCCTCCTGCCTCAGCCTCCTGAGTGCTAGGATTACAGTTGTGGCCACCACGTCCAGCCCAAGGAACCCTTGTGAATAGTAGGTTACCCCTGGCTCTGTGTGAGGATGATGCCTCCCAACAAGGGGCTTCACCCCATAACTAAACCAAGAGGACACAGGGACCCCGGGGCCTGCCCTCTGGGCCTGGCCCAACACTCAGATAAGCCTGGCACACATGCTGACATCAGTGTGGACGCCTGTGCCCACTCCTCATCCACCCACGAGGCTGTTGTCACCTATCAATAGGCTGAAGGTTCCTCTCTGCCCCAGGCCCTTTTTCAAATCAACCTCTTCATGGTGTCCTGGTAGCCCCCTCCTATGTCCCCATGACCTCTGGCACAGCTCACCTCTGATGTCTCCTGTGACCAGCCACCTCTCTTCCCCACTACTCTTCCACCCCACCCCACCCCCGCCCCGGGCTCCACTGTCCTGTCCTCTGCACTTCTTTCCCTACCTAGCCTGGCCTTGGGACCCACACCTTCAGTCATCCCTTTATTAATATGCTCCACTTCCGGTTTTCCTCCTAGTCCTGTACCCGTCCTAGACCCACACCCCAGCCAAGGATGGATTCAGTGGACCATCTGCTCCCCACGCCACAGCCTGCTAAGCACCTCCTACCACAGGAGGTGGGGGGGGAGGGAAGACGGACCGCTAACAGCAAGCCAGCAAGACTTCACACCCAGCCACTAAGCCTGCCTGAGGCTGCAGCCCCCAGGCCCTCCAGCCCACCTACCACAGCGGGAGAGCAGGGCCCCTAGGGTCCCCCAGCAGCCTCACACCCACTCTGCGTCCTCTAGCAGCCCCTGCCCGCTGCCCTGAGCCAGCGTCCGCCAGCTCTGCCCCTGAAGGGAGCACCGCATGGGCAGAGCCTTCCTCTTGGCCCACCTCTTGGCAGCCACACTTTTCCAGAGAGGGGATCTGCACTCTGCACCTGTCCCCATGGAGGGGGACAGGTGAATCCACATGGATAAATGCAGTGGCCCGGACAGTACTGACACTGCCGCGTCCCCTGCTTCTGGACCCGCCCATGCAGGTACGCACCACGCATGCGCACGTGTGCCCGCCTGTGAGGGCCGGTGCATGTCTGTACACATGAATACGTGTCTCCCTGTGCACGTGTGCAAAGTGTGTCTGTGACTGTGTGTATGCGTGACCAAGTGTTGGTTCATGTGCCTGTGTATAGTTCCTGCATTACAGGCATGGCATTACAGGCTTGTCCCTAGCCACAACCCTGCTTTCCCAACTCTCCCAGCTCAGCATCCTCTGCAGGCCCTGCACTCACTCACGTGGGCAATGCCCACTACCGCCAGCAGCTTCAGTGCCTCTCTCAAGGCTGGCAGCACCTAGGCCCCCACCTCCAGCCTGGGCCTCCCCCTGAGGCCCCGACCCTTGTGCCAGCCTGTCCCAGCCGGCTCCCACGGCAGCACATATCTCCCTGCCCTGGCACATGCCAACCTCTAGGGCTACAGCTCCACCCCCATCCCCCACTCAGGCACAGTGCCTCCCACATACAAAATGGACTCGTGCGATTGCAAAATGAGTGGATGAAGAGGGGGTGAAGGTGAAGTAAGACGAGACCCCAGAACGGGGTCGGGGCAGGAAGGTGGTGAGGGATGGTGACACTGTTCCCATGGAGGCCACCTACCCAAGTCAGATCTGTCAGCTCATCGCTATCTTGTTTCCTCTTCATCTTCTTCCTCTTCTTCTTCCTCTTCCTCCTCTTCTTTCTCTATGCGGCCACGGTCCTTGGAAGTATCACCAAACTCGATGTTGCCTTCAATGTCCAAGACCTGCAGGTGCTGCAGCCTCCGGAAGGCACTTTCCACCACGGAGCCCACAGCCAGCTTGTTAAACCTGGGCAGCACAGAGCAGGGTTCATGCAGGGCCAGCCCCGGCCACACCTGCCACCTTGGGAGGTGACAGGAGGAACCAGCCCATGGGGGACACAGTGAGATGGAAAGGACAGTTCCCAAGTGTGGAGAAGGTGGAAATGAAAGTGGTTCAGGGCAGCGACGGCAGCCCAGGAGCAGGCAGGGCACCAGGCCAGGCCACTGTGAAGCAGAGCAAAGCCTCTGTGCATTTCTCACTGGCCATTTTGGGAAGAGCGGACATGGCAGCTTCCTTTCTGCCTTGTGTCAGGCTCCGGTTCCAGGTCACGGCTGAGCTGGGCGGGGACAGATCAGGCGAGGAGGGCAGAGGCCACTGCTCTGCTCCAGGGCCCGCCGGAGGCCTGAGCACAGTCACACCGCCGCGTTCCCAGCACGGGACCATCTGCTGCGCTGTTGTGTCTGCCTATTTTGGGGGCACGGGGAGGCTGGAAGAGCCGTGCTGGCCCTGACGGAAGTGCCCATGGTCTCCGGGAGCGAGTCCTCTGAACCACGTCACGTCCCGCCCCACTCCCAGACACGTGCTTTCTGGGCCGCAGCTCTCCCCACCACAGATGGGGAAGATGCTCCCTGGGTCCCTCCCCACCATGTTAACATCCACAGTATCCAAGCGCATTGCTTTGTGAGGTCGCCAGGCTCCTTTACAAACCTACAAAACACATCGGGCCTGGTCAGCACTGTCCCCACCTCTGAGGGCTGAGACAGCAGAAGCTGGTATGCTCTGATGGATGCACCATCCAGTGCAGCCCAACAATGAGGCAGCTGCATGCACTGGCCTCGACTGTCCTGCTGGAGCTGGGCAGGCCCCCAGGGATGCACAGAGGGGAGGGCCGTGCGGACTTCCTACCTGAGAAAGATCCCCTTGAGGTTGGGGGTGGAGTCGAAGGCGTTGGCAGGCACGGCACTGATCTTGTTGTTCTGCAGGTACAAGTACTCGAGCGACTCAGGGAGCCCTGCAGGGATCTCAGTGAGCTGATTCCCAGCGATGTCCAGCAGCTGCAGAGGTGAGCAGGGCAGTCAGGGCTCTCACCTGTGCAGAGACTCTACAACCTATGGGACTCCCACCATGACCCAGCTGATCTCAGGCAAACAACCCTGCTGAGGAGAGGAGACTAAACCCTCTCCATTTTCCTCACAGAGAAACAAGCTCAGAGATGTTTGGTAATCTACCCAAGGTCACACAGCCTGTGAGAGGTTGGAACCTGGTGTGCTTGAATCCAAACCCTTCTTATGACTGACACAGGCCCCGCCCAGCCCCTTGTGCCTTCAGACATAAAGTCATAGCCAAGACATCTGGGTGTCACAGTCCTGCCTTCTTAATACATCGTCACCCTATCAGGCCAAGGCCTAATACAGGTCAGAAGCTGGGGATCTTGTAGCCTTTGAATCTTATCCCATGGAACCCAGGTGGGGCTGGAAAGAAGTGGACAGGAGGACTGCTCATTCGTAGACCTCAGAGGCCAAGAGTGAGGACACGAGGTCTGCAGGACCCCAGCCAGGCTCCGAGGTGGTCAGCTCAGAGCCACCACGTGCCTGGAGTTCAGGATCCAGCAACCAGGGAGCAAGCGGATTCCTGGGAGCAGAACACACCCAGGGCAGGGAGGGCAGAGGCCTGTGGCCCCTCAGCTCCCTTCCTGACCCTAAAGGGCTGTGGTCAGGCCAGGAAGCCGGGGAGATGCCTCAGGACTGCAGAGGAGCACAGCTTGACATGCTCTGGGAAGACGCTACGTCCAGTGTCCCACATCACACCGTGTCCTTCAGGTGCCTCCACATCAGCGCTTCCTCCCACACCCCAAACAAGCTCGATGGCCCTGAGTTCAGGGGACATAGGCTCCACAGAGACATGTCTCCACCTCAGGAAGCCAGACTGACAAGTACTAGAGTCAGCTGTGATGAAGCACAGGCCATCTGCGAGACAGCAGTAACAGCCATGTGTGAGGAGAGCCCGGCAGGAGGGAGAAGCCTTGTCCCACCAGGCGTCCCGTCAGAACTCTCCCAGGCCTGGGAGCGACCATCCTGCCCTGAAAGCTGACACCTGAGACGAATCCTAGTTTTGTGTCTACCAGGGTAGTGGCCTCCACCCAACCCCCATGGGATTCCTCCTTCTGGACTGTGTGTGGGTCCAGAATCATGAAGAGAATGAACGAGCAGGCATTTCCAGTGAGCAGAGGGAGGTGCCTGCAGCAGAGCAGCCTGGTCCCAGCACAGCAGGCCTCGGCAGCCATGGCAGGGGGGAGAAGGAGCACAAAAGGCCATGTGGCTGTCAAGATTTCTTTGATGGCACATGGACTACCAGAGTGACAAGTTCTTAGGAATCTGGGTCCGGGCAAGAAATGGGCAGCTGGTCTGTGTGGGCAGCAGGCTGGAGAGAAGCAGACAGACTGAGAGATGTGGAGGTGGCACAGTGGGGTCCGGTGCTGAGGAGCCCCTGGAGGCAAGGGGCAATGAAGAGCGTCTCCAGGTTTCCCTGGAGGTGCCCTGTCATTTCCGTGAATTAGAACACACTTCAGGAGGGGCAGGCATGGAGGAAAAAACAGCAGGCTCTGGGATCTCAAGAACCAGCTCCTGAGGAGCAGCCTGGGGGTGGCACAGGTGGCTGGATCTTGGCCTCAACAAGGCCATTTGGGTGCGGAGAGACCCCCCCTGATTTGCCAGAATGGCTGCCTCCCCCTCCAACATCCCATGCTCCATGCACTTATCAGTCCTGATAGGACTTCTGGTGGAAGTAGATGGCTCTTCCTGTCATCCGTCCACAGGCAAGGACCATGGGCCTGCCATGGATGACCATGGAGCCATGCCTCTCCTGACCAAGGGGCGGGCCGTGCCAAGTGAGGTGACCTGAGCCTGGAGGAATGAGGTTCAAGAAGAAAACAAAGCAAAGGAGACTGCCCTCGGAGATGGTGTGGAGCAGACCTCAGAAAGAGCCTCAGGCCCTGAGGATGGCTGGGGGAGGGGACAGCACCACAGAACCTGGAGTAGGTCTGTTGTGAAGGTTGTGGCGTGGCAGGGCAGGAATTCTACCCCAAATCTCAGTTGGTTCATGCTTCGCCCATGCTCTTTGAGAGGAAAGGTTTCACTAGTCACCTGAAGGCTTGACTAGTACCACACACCCCTGCCTGACTCTAACCACACAGCCACCCCAGAGCAGCTCCAGAATGCCATCCAAGGACAGACCACTACTTGGCCCACAGTCCTCTGTAGAATGCTGAGATCAGCCCATGGCCTCACCCATCTCCGACTCCCACCCCAAGGCCCAGCCTTCTCCAAGCACCTGTCCCTGTAGGTGGGTAAGCTGGACTCTCTCATGCCCCTGCACTGCCCTGCGTCCTCCTGAACCACCAGCCCCTACCTGCAGCTATGACTTCTTCTTTTACACTGTTTCTGAGGCCTGCTTCACCTAGCCTGGCCTGGCAGACACTCCCAGACTCTCCCTGGTCCTGGCAAGTGGGTGGGCTCAGGGTAGCCAGCCCCTTACCTGCAGATGGGCGAGGTCTGCCCAAGCACGGGGCCCCAGGGCACGACTGCGCAGGTGGTTGCTCGTAAGGTAGAGCTCCCGCAGCTGGGCCATACCCGCCAGCGCCCCGCGCGCCAGGGCAGCTAGCTCGTTGCGCTTGACCTTCAGCACGTGCACGTTGCGCGGCAGCCCGGGGGGCAGCGTGTGTAGGCGGTTGCCGGACAGGTCGAGCGAGCGCAGCAAGCGCAGCTTGCGGAAGGCGTCGCGGTGCACCTGCGGGCTGGTGATGCGGTTGTAGCTGAGGTTGAGCTCCTCCAGAAAGTAGGTGGTAGCGAAGTCCTCACGGCCGATGCCCGTGATCTGGTTATGCAAAATCATGAGGGTGCGCACCCGGCGGGGCAGGCCACTGGGCACGCGCTCCAGCGCATTGTTGTACAGGTGCACCGTGTGTAGCCGCTTGAGGCCCTGGAAGGCCAGTGGGTGGATGCCCTCGGCCCGCAGCTGGTTGCTGTGCAGCAGCAGGTACTCCAGGCTACGGATGGGGGTCAGCACATCCGCGTCTACCCGCCGGATGGCATTCTTCTCCAGGTGCAGCAGGACCAGGCTGCGTGGCAGGCCCACGGGGACCCGAGACAGGTTGTTGCTGGACAGATCCAGGTACTCCAGACTGGAGAGCTTCCTGAGGGGGGCGCAGGTTAGGATTTCGAGGAGCCCAGAGCGGCTCTTCTCACCCTTAAAATCACCCAGCTCTACCCCTCCTCATCCAGGCAGTTGGATCTCACACAGCCTCCCTCTGGGCTGACTCTGATATGCAATGTGGCCAAAGTATGTGGTGAGTTTTAAATTATAAAAATTACAGTAAAAGACACATCGCTATCAACCCCTCCCCTGGCCCTGAGCACTTACCCCTCATTCTCCCCACGTTCTGAAGCAGTTTGAAGTCCTTTTGTATCTTTAAGAGGAGGGATCAAAACTACATTGAACGCTGCTGCCGGTGCCGTGGACAGAAAGGCGGGCTCAGAAAAGCATGACAGTGTGTCTTCCTCCACCCTCCCCAGTGTGTCTGGCACAAAGCCACTTCTGGTCTTCCCCACAGTCAAACTGACCACACGAGGCAAACATTTTGAAACTGTCCTGGAGATTGAGGCAGCCAACAACACAACTAAAGACCCGCAGGAAAGAGGGCATCCAGAACTGCTTCAGAAAGTGGCAAAAACGATGGATAAGTAGTTTGAACTGAGTTAGATATTTGAAGGGGGATTAATGATAATGTATCTTATGCTACAATACATTTTTCAAATTTAAACACAGGTCAGTTTTTAATCATACTTTATGCATTAGTGTAGAAAGAATATTGCCTCATTTCTCACTCCTGGGAAAGTATCTGAAGCCCATCATGGAACATTAGCTTTTTGTGGCTCTCTTGGACCCCCAAAATGAAAATATATTTGCTCTCAGCAAGAATGCTTGGGTTGTACTTTGTACCAAGAGGCCAGGGTCCTTCAGCAAAAGAAGTCCTGCCCTCTCAGCAGCCCTCAGAGACACATCACTTCAACAGAAGAGTGAGCCTCAAAGATCCTCCTCCAGGGAGAGGGCCAGGGGAGGTGAGGAGGGGCTCAGGACCACAGCTGACTGGGAGGCCCTGGAAGGAGCTCTCCCGGTGCCATGGTGACGCCAAGGCTGTGGTGAGACGGGAACCCACCCACCAGAAGGTCTCGTTGTCCAAGCCCTCATTGGTCAGGTAGTTGTTCTGCAGGTACAGCTCGCGCAGGTTGCTCAGCTCGCTGAAGGCCCCAGGTGGGATCTTCTCCAGCTTATTGTTCTAGAGGTGGGAGAGAAGGAGCCGAGTGTGGGGGAAGGTGGGCTGTGCAGAGGGTCTGGGGAGCCATCAGGCAAAGACTCAGGGTTGGAGAAGTGTCACATGCAACACTGTGCCTGCCTGGCTGGTTTCTCCTCCTGCAGGTTCTGGCCCCAGCCATGAGATCTGCTCTGCTCTGTCCCTGCCACACCCCTCCTCACCTTGAGGTGCAACTTGTACAGGGCAGGTGGCAGGTGCTTGGGCACATGGCGCAGGAAGTTGCTAGACAGGATGAGGATCTCGACATTGCTGGAGCCATTGAACATGCTGTCCGGCAGCCCGGCATCCGCCAGCTTGTTGTTATGCAGATACACGGACCTGGAGTTGAGATCCAGGTTCTCAGCCACCTTGACTCCCCAGCCCCTGGGCCAGCTTCCAGTGATCCCGTAAACCTTTCCTCAGGCTGGGGCTGGCCCAGGACTCTCTCTTCCCATCCTAACACAAGGATACAGAGTTAAAAAGCCTCAGATGCCATGTCTACAGTCCAGGGGCCAGTGACCAGAAAGAAGGTCAGTGCCCCACCAAAAGTCACCCCATAAGCTCATGGCAGAAGGAGGAGCTCCTGACCCCCTGCCAAGCTCAGACCATCCCTCTGACCTCAAATTTGGCTTCTGACCAAAGGTGAGCCCATAGATCTTGGTGAGATAATTGGCAGCAAAGTCCACACTGATCAGGGCATTTGGCAGGAATCGGGGTGCCAACGTCAGCTGCAAAGGGAAGAGTCAAGCATGAAGACCAGCGAGAGAAAGGCCAGCGGCTGGCTGCTTGTCTGCGCCCCTTAACTTCTCTCTCTTCCCAGCCACCAGAACATCTGCCTAAAGTGGAGACTTGTTCCACTCCCCAATACAGCAACTGCTTCCTGCTCCCCCAGCCCTTAGCGTGGCAGGCCAGGCCCTCTGCATGTTCCCAGGCTCACCCTGGGTGGGTGGGACAGGAGGGAGGGGGTGCAAGCAGGGCCTGATTTTGCAGCTCTTTCTGGCTCTCCTGAGGAGAAAGAGGGGAAAATGGGAGCAGAGCAGTAATAGGGTAGATGGTGGGCCTGTGCCTGTGGTAGCTGAGGGCCCAGACATGGGTGAAGGAGGCTCAGGGTCCTGGAGGCTACTGATCTATGGCTCACACAAGCAGTGCTGCGGGTAGTAGAGGAGCCTTCCCAAGGCTGGGAAGCCAAGGGGCTGCAGCAGCATGCATCACTTCCACTAGATACCTAAGGAAGCCATCAAGAAGGCAGGCGGACCTTTGCATCTCAGCCTGAGACTGCCTGAGACATGGCCAGGGTGCATGGGCTCAAAGCCTGGTGGGATTTTGGGGGTGCTCAGAGGCACAGGGGCTGGGATAGGGCTTTAGGACACAATAATTTTTCTTTTTTGTGTGTGAGATGGGGAGACCTCAGGATCTGGCACTTATGGGGCAGGTGCCAGTACCACTGAGCTAAATCCCCAGCCCCATGATAAATATTTTGAGCTAGGTGTTTTATGCTTCATCCTGCTGTACTCCATTCCTTCCTTCTTCCATTCATGTCAAGGTCTTGCTATGTTGCCCAGACTGATCTGAAATTCTGGAAGTCAAATGACCTTCCTACTACAATATCCCAAGTGCTTGACTGCTGTCCAGCCTGGCACCTGTCCCCTCTGCTGTAGTGCCCTCTGCAGGGCCAGAATCTGACTCTGGCCAGAATCTGACTTCACTGGCTTACCCAAATGCCATCTCCTCCAAGAAGCCCTCCCAGTGGGCCCTCCCAGTGGGTCAAGCCTTTCCTGGCCTACGCCACAGGAAGAGCTGGCCTCCACCTCCCCGGGTCATAGGGCTGAAGTCTGATTCCTTCCTCATCTCCCAGGGTCATGTCTAAGCAGCAACAAAGACCTAAGAGACAAGACAGAATTCCTGGGAAGACAGCGCCAAAGGGAGTAGAGCAGCCCACTCCACCTCCTGCAGCCCTCACCTTGTTATTAGCCAGGTACAGGTAATTGAGGTTGGTCAGGTGCTCAAACGCCTCCTCGGGGAGCCCTTCAAAGGACAGGTCAGAGCCCTGGATGAAGGAGATGCTACAGGGGAGCACAAGAGCCACCCCACCCTCACACCCACCCCATGGCCAGAAAAGCAGGTCCAGAAGGCCCTGTCCAGCCCCACATCCCTCCTCCTCGTTCACGTCGCCAAAGGACAGGCACAAGCAGTTCAATGTCTGCTGAGGGACTGAACAACCTTGCCTGACCCTGCAGCCCGGAAGGAGTGCTCCTCTGAAAGCCACCATCAGGGTCAGCCCATCCACAGGCCGAAGGCTGAGCTGGGGTACTACCACCTGGCTCTGCCCTGCCCCTGCTGCTAGATGTGACATTATTGGGAGCTCAGCCAAGTTGGCCCCTCTCCAGAGAGGAGGTGGCCTCTGTGCTCAGTTCTGGGCTCCTGGACCCCCAGATGCTGGGACCCACCCAAGTTTCTAAGAGAGGGAACAGTTACATAAACCCTGGAGATGCTACATTGGCTACCCTGCTGTAGGGTGTACAGTGATAGCCAGAGAGGGCTTTCCCCACATGCGAGGCACTGAGTGAAGTGCTTGTCAAATCGTGAAGGTTATCGGCCTGTGGTGAGTTCAACTGTGAATTTAAAACTACTTGGAATAAATGCCCGGGCTAAATTGTCAAGATGGTGACTGTATAACTGTATAAACTTGCTAGAACTGATCAGACTGTAATATAGGTGGATAAATGTTACAGTGTGTAAGTTACACCTTGTAAAGCTGCTTTTTTTTTTTTTTTTTAGACAGGATCTGGCTTTGTAGTTCAGGCTAGCCCTGAGCTCACTATGTAGCCCAGGCCAGCCTCAAACTCACAGCAATCCTCCTGCCTCTGCTTCCCAACCGTGGGGATTAAGGCCTGAGCCAACACACCTGGCACTGTGGTACGTGGTTCTGATTGCTGATGGGTGCGAGACACCATGCCTGGCAATGTTGTATGTGGTTACCAGATTAACTAGGGACCTTATGCAAGCAAGGCCGGCGCTGGAACTACTGAGCTAAATCCCTGGTTCTAAAGCTGTTTTTTCTAAAACACAGAAATATAAAAAAATGTCAATTCAAATGATTAAGTAAAAGTGGCATATTATGTATTTTTCTTTCCATTTTGTTTTCCTAATTTTCTATCTTACTAACATACTATTTTGCTATCAGAAAAAAATTAAGTTTGAGGCCTCCAGCTGTCTAATTCTAAAGGCCCCTGTGAACTGAATGGTCTGTGATAAGGTCTGGGGACATCCCAGGCTGGTGACACCCAGGCCTGGCTCTGGCAGCCTCCAGGAACCCCTGTACAGCCCCACTGCCAGCCCAGCCCAGGCCTGCTCTTTCTCACACTCCAGGACCTACACAGCCAAGATGTCCCTTTAGGTGCCTGGCACCATTCAGGCCCCCGAGTCTCCACCTGGTGTCCCCCGACTCTGGTGACCCCTCACCTCGGGAGGTCAGGCGGTTGTTCTGGAGGTTCAGGGTCTCTAGCCACTGCAGCCGGGACAGCTCCTCAGGGTAGATCTTCTCCAGCTGGTTGTTCTAGAGCAATGAGGAAGAAGCATTAACAGGAGGGGTGGGTGTACCTACCCTCAGTCCCGGGCACTTGTCCCCCATGACACTCAGGTCCCGGATGGTGGGGTACAGCAGTGGCCACAAAGATGTGAGTCCCATCACCTTCAAGGCCCAGACAGAGACCCCCGTAGACTGGAACACCTGATGGGCATGTCCAGGTCCTTCCTACATGCCCAGCCCCCCACATACGACCAGGGGCATTGGGCACGTGTCCAAGAGATAGGCTATGTGTGCACAGGTGGGCAGATGCACTTCCCCAGGGCCGTCCTCAGTGTGTCCCTCCTCCCACGGCCCAACCGGGCACAGGCTTGCAGCCAGTGTCATGGGACCCTTGCAGGTACAGACCCAGTCTCCTCTGGAAAGGGTCTGGCAGCCCCTGCCTCCCTGAGGACTGCCCCAGGCCATCCTGGATGGCCCAGACCCCACCCAGTCTGGGGAGCCAGGCCCATGAGGGGAGGCTCTTCTGCTTGAGGCCCAAGTCCTTGGGCTGGCCAGTTAGCTCTAGTTTTCCTGGCTCTGTCTTCTGTCTGCCCACAGGTCTATTCCACGTCC
Source organism: Petromus typicus (assembly GCA_004026965.1). Classification (NCBI taxonomy): domain Eukaryota; kingdom Metazoa; phylum Chordata; class Mammalia; order Rodentia; family Petromuridae; genus Petromus; species Petromus typicus. Next base: position 75,673 of record PVIR01000913.1, on the reverse strand, counting down.
ACCACGAGACAGAGCCCAGCTCCTCTCAGTGAAGAAGCAAACTGTACTGTCTCAGGGCTCTGTGGCAGGACATCAGGCAGGCTGCCATGTCGGTGGCCAGGACTCCAAGAATCAGACCTACTCAGCTCCCTGAAATGTGGAGGAGGGGCCGCAAGACCTGGAGGCTTTGGGGAACAGCGGGGGATTTGGGAGGGGAGCCATGAGTGCAGGGAGCAGCCCCACTGGCCGCTGGCGCAACATCAGCCTCACCTGCAGGGACAGGTGATTGGTGTGCTCAGGTAGGTCCCCTGGGAACTCACGCAGGTCGATGCCGCCACAGTCCACGACCCCCTCCTGGGAGCAGGCGCAGTCCCTGGGGCAGTCAATGGTGGCCGGGCCAAGCCTCGGCTCTGGACTCAGGACCAGCACAGGCTCCTCCTCCACAAACTCATTCTCCTCAGGGCTTGGGCTGTTGGCACCACTCCGGCCAAACCCCAGGGGCCTCACAGCAATCACAGGTCCCAGGTGCAGCTGCGGCGGCAGCAGCAGGAACAGCAGCAGTGCCCTGCTCTGGGCCATGGTGCCTGCAGGAGGGTCCAGTCAGGTCCCGCTGCACCAGGGCCAACTTTTAAGAACATTAGACACCCCCTCAAAAGTCGTGATGGGACCCCCCCAGATACTCTAGACCCCACCCTTGGCCCCCTGCTGGCCTGATTCGTGTGCCCCTGCACTCCTATCAGACTGCCCTCTGGAGTTTGGGGTGGGTGAAACCTACTCTTTAGCAGGTCTGCAAAACCTTCCATAACCCTTACCAGGCTGGGTCCAACGAATCTATAACCCCTTTTCACAGAAGGGGAAAGTGAGGAAGGACCTGGAGTTGGCTTCACTGCCACCAGCCACAGACCAGTGGATCAGCACTAGCAGATGTGCCCAGCACTTCACCCTGCCATCTCAGACCCACAGACTGCCAGCTGCCCTCTCCCAGCCACCCCATTTTCAGGACAGTGGGTCTTCCCTCTGGTCCCGGTACAGCCTGCTCCTGCCCTCCTCTTTCTTATGCAATCAGCAACATCTCTTCTGGGCACCAGCTCTGGGGTGTGACACAGAGAGGTTCTGGGGTGGCTTGGGGCTCAGCGTTAGTTGAACTGTGAGTGTCAAAGATGACTGGGCCTATGACAGGCACAAACCTGGCACAGAAGAGGCCCCTGGGACTCCCACTTCCCATTCCAGGTGTTTACACGCTCAGCTGCCCTCCCTGAGACCTAATGTGTTATGTGACAGCTGCCACCTACGGAGGCCACTCCCCAGCACCATCCCCAGGTACAGCAGGAAGAGGTGGGGTGACACTGTCCCAGCAGCCCTCTGAGCCTGGCTCGGCTCAGGGTTGGGGGCCCGAGTTCTCATTCCAGGGACTTAGACACGTCTTTGGGGCATGGTGAGTTGTAACAGGTGGCCGTCAGGAGCCCGAGTCTGAGGTCCCACAGTCCCACTTGAGTCCCATCTCCACCAAGTGGTGTCTGACTTGCTGAACTCCAGCTGCCCCATTGTAGGCACATGCTCTGTCTAAACTCACAGCACTTTGAGAAGCCAGAATGTGCCAGGCTCAAAGCACAGGGCACCCAGTAGGTGACGAGGAGCTGGCTCAGCTATTGTAGTGACTCTGCACAAGAAAGGGCTCCACTTGCCGAGTGGAAAGATGGGCCTCCAAGGTGTCCCCTGAGGAGCAGAGCTCAGGGCCCAGGTGCAGCGAGAACCACAACCCACAGAGCACCAGGAGGGTCTGACCAGAGCCCGGGTCCCGGCGGGTTTGGGAAACAGAGCTTGACAAGATGCTACTGTCCAGCCATGAGGATGTGGCCTGAAGCCACGTGGTCACTGTGATCTCAGTCTGGCTTTTACCAGCTGTGTAAGTTGGGAACAGTTTTCCAACAGTCCTAATTTCAGGTTCTTATCTTGGGATGGTAAAGGATGTCCTCACGGGGAGAGGGGAGACTCCAAGATGAGGAACTCTCTCACTGAAGGCTCAGTAACATTTTCTGCCTCCTGACCACACCACCCCCACCCAAAGTCCTGCATCTCCCCAGCCCTTGACCAGACCCTCTTGGGCTTTTCCAATTGGGCCACCTGCTCCCAGACATGCTGCAGACGCACCAAGCACTGCGGGTTCCTGAGCCCCACAGTTACTGCAGTATTTCAGACACTGCTTTGTCTCCCTCACGGGTTGGTCAAGCCTCCAGACTGCAGCCCTGCACTGTGAGCAGACAACATCTAGACCTGCTTTCTGAAGGGGACACACACCCCAGAACCAATAATCACTGCCCACCCAGACTGGGGTGGCAATAAGGGGTCCCTGGGAGGACAAGGTCCCAGCGGGAAAAGGGATGAGGAGAAGGTGGCAGCCAGACCTCCGTGACCCGACAGATCCACTAGGTGAGCAGACTTGGCCCAGCCCTCAGCAGACAGTTGGTGGCAGTGAAAGACACCCGCCCCAGCCAGGCCCCATACTCACCGGCCATACCTCTGCCATCCCAGTCCTCCCACCAAAAGCCAGTCTACAGGCCATCGTTCCCGAAGCACCCTGCCCACACACTACACATTACAAACCCTACAGCTGGCTACTCAGCCTTGACCCCAGGAGAAGCCAGCTTAGACCAGGGCAAGCTGCTCCCCTCCCCACCCCCACTGCAGACAGAAGTAGGAGCACAGGTCCAGGCCACAAATCCTCCCAGGGCAGGAGGCCCGGGAGAAGGGTCCAGGGCAAGGAGCTCAGGCCCCCACACAAGCATCTTGTGCACTCACTAGAGAGGCTGGTGTTCCTCCCTCATCTTCAGTTCGTGTCTGTAAAGTTCTGTAAACTGTATCTGCACAAATATTTAATTTACATTATCATTCTGAACTATATCAAAAATGTTTTCATCAACACTTTACAGACCAGGAAGTGGAGGCCCAGTAGGATCATCCAGGGTCACAGCTCTTAAGTGGTCCAGCTGAGCCCCAGCCCAGGCCTGTTGCTGCTCAGTGCTGCCCTTGCCTGGGCCAAGCATGCCTGGAGTCTGGGGACACAGACTCCTGGTCCCTGGAGGCTCCGGGCCACACTGCTCACACTGATAGTCACTTACCCCACGTGACCCCACAGCAACTGAAGTGACTGGTTCCAGCTGAGATGTGCTGTAAGTATAAACTGTAGTGCTGATAGATTTCAAAGATGTGGTACAAAAAAAAGAATATAAAATACCTCGTTGATATTAATGATGCAACAATTTTCATTTATTTTTATATTGATTACTGGATTATGTGAGGGATATATTGGGTTAAACAAAATTAAGTTTACCTGTTTCATTTTACTCTTTTAAATGTGACTTCTAGAAAAGTTTACACTGCATCTGTCACTTACATTAGGCTTGTTAGATGGTCCTCATCTACAGCATTATGTATAAACGGAGTTTAACAGTCTCAGAGTCCTCAGAGCCATGACGCAGGGAAGCTGAGGCCCAGAGTCTACCTCATCTTGCCAGAGGGGACTTCTCAGGAGAGTTGAGCCCTGGTCTTGCCCTCCTGAAGGCTGGGCTTTGGCAAAAGGGGAGGGTAATATAAGCAGGGATGACATAGGAGACAGGGCGCCACGGAGCTGGCTGGAAAGTAGCTGTGGATGACAAGATCCCGAAATGCCTGCCTGAGTGCACAGCTCAAGGGCAAGAGAGTCCACACGGTGGAGTCAGGAAGTTCACTAGACCGGCCGGTGGCCTGCAGGGTGGGAAGGACAACAGCAGACACAGCAGCCACAAGCCCAGGCCACACAAGGCCAGAGCATCAGCCATGTCGCAGGAAGACAAGGAGCCCCTGAAAAGCATGAGCAGAAGCCCTGCAAGGCCGTGCCATGCCAGGGCGAGGAAGACCGAGCCTGCTCCAGGCACAGAGAGAGGTGCTGGGCTGTAGGCATGAACAGGTGGGACTATATTCCTGGGAGTGCTGGGAGAGTGGTACCCCAGGGGCTCCTCCCTGTCCCTCAGCTTCCTCAGACACAGCAATCAGAAGAGCCCAGGCAGCCCCAGCTCTACCACGTGGTTTGCTGTGTAACCCTGGCCACACTACTGCCCATCTCTCCATTTTCCCTTTTGCTGTTGGAAGATTACTAACGATAAGCCCCCAAGACCCCTCTGTGTGTCCAGACAGATGGGAAGGGCGTGAGGAAAGACCGACAAGTGAACCCCTGGGCTCTGGGAGCTTCAGGTCTGAGGTCAGCTCAAACCTCCCTCAGGTAAGCTGTCCTGCAGGTAAGACTGCAGGGCCTGAGTTCCGATCCTGACTGCTGTGTGAGCCGGGAGGACTTGCTGCACTTCCAGGGGCCTCTGTTCACCACTGAGGAATGAAAAGGGGCATTCCCGACAGGGGTTAAATGAAAAGCGGGCCCAGCCCAGTGCTGGCAAAAAGTAGCTGTGCCATACTGAGGTTTACTGTTCCTGAGAAGGTAACTGCAACATTCTGCCAACCAAACCCCAAGTCCCTCCATGGGGGCTTACGGGAGGACAGGGAGAAGGGAAACCGTATGAGGTGACCCTCAGCCCCCAGCACCACTTTCCTCAGGACAATCCACTGACGCCCGGCCTGGGCTGGGCCACACACAGCTACATCTTGTGGATGCCAGTAGAAATCCCAGGATTAAAAGTCTGTCTTCCACTTTGTAGGCTCAGAACACAAGTGCACAGGGCCCCCCTGCCCATCCCAAGGAATCTCCTCAGACACCCCTGTTGGTTCCGCTGTATGTGCAGTGCCCCTTGGTTCCCCAGGGAGCCCCATAGCCTGCCACATCCTTCAGGGTTCCACAGAGCCTACTCTAACTCCCGGGCAGGGATGGTACTCAGGACATGTTTGCTGAATGAAGCTGTGAAAGGCAGAGTTGGGGAAGGTCTGCACTCTTATCTGCCCCGACTCCTCAGATCTGTCCCCTGCCCAGAGCCTGGAGCTGATCTGGAAGGCTGTGGGGAACTTCAAGTGGACAAAGGCACGAGCAAAGGCCCCAGGGTGGACGGGAGAGGAAGGAAGTGTGTTTAAGGAGGGAGAAGAGGGAATGGAGGTTGGAGCTGGAGGCGGTTTGCCAAAGGCATGAGCTACTTGGGAAGTGTTGGTGACAGGGAGCCATTCGGGGTTCTGAGCCTGTAATGTGTGACCTGACCTAAAGGCCTAAACATGCTACCACTAGCAACCCCCATCCAAGACTCAGAAGGCACAAACCACCCTCTCACAAGTCATGTGACTCCGATACTTCTTAACTTGCAGGGCAGGCTAGAATTAGACTGGGCCCTGAACCCAAAGAACTCACAACGGGGCCCAGTCAGTGACTGGGGCTCTTCTGAAGGGTAGGCCCTTCTGCCTGGGGCAGCTGAGAGCCCAGGGAGCAAGCTGGGGCCCTGACTTCCCAGAGCAAGGTTTCCTCAGAAGGGGGTGAGGGACAGGGCCATGCAGGGGCTCTCACAGCCCACACCTCCGGGAGCCAGGAGGAACTCAGCTTCCCCTTCGCAGATTCCCAGGCTGTGCTCCTGTCTCGGCAGCTGCTTCTCTCCAGGGGCCTCCCAGCCCCAGCCCCAGCCCTGACGCTGCCAGGAGGGCCAGCCACCCCCTCTTCCACCTGACAGAGCGTCAGGTATTCCAGCGCTGGGATCTTGCCCCCGCCCCCACCCAGGCCAGGCTGGTGGTTTGGGAACCCACAACACCGGGCTTCCACTACATTAGGAGAAAGGCATAGATCCCGCTTCTTGCCCTGTCTGTCCAGCTGTCCTGGCCAAGAAGCGGCCACCTAGACAGACAGAAGGACTCCCAGCCGCCAGCTGAGCGCTCGGCTGAGGAAGCACGTGGTGCGGAGCTGGGACAGTCCAGCCCGGAGGAACGAGAGACTGCGTGTCACCTGTCCATGCGCCCTAGCGGGAGATCTCTGTCTCTCTTAGGGCCTCAATCTCCCTGTCTGTGGAGATACGAGGTTGGACTCGCTGGGTCCCCCGATGAAACTCGAGGATATTCTCGGCCCGGGTTCTAAGTACAGGATCCACGCCCCTCCCCAGTTCCACCTGCCCCCCACGTCCCCGGTCCCTGCCGTCAGCCCACACCCCCAACTCGTCCCCTAATCTGCTCACAGACTCTAGCCAGATGTGCACAGAGGAGGGCGCCCCGGGGTTGGGACCAGCTTCTGGCCGGGGAGGAGGACGGGACCCTGCGGAGGTACCGCGCTGGCACCCTAGGGTACATCTCCTGCCGCGCCCTCGGAGCAGGGTCCGGCCGCTGGGAGAGCTGCGGCTCCGCCCGGGCAGCTCCGGGCCGTCCGCAGGAGGCGGGAAGTGTCCGCGGACCCCGCCCGGCCCGGCCCCTCGTCCACCAGGCCGCCCGCGCCCCGTACCTGCTGCGCCCGGCGCCGCGCCGCACCCCACAGGCCGAACCCGCCGCGCAGAGTCTCGGCTGCGCTCCGCGGGCGCGGGCTCCGGCCATTCAAGTGGAGCCGCGCGCTCTCCGGAGCGAGATCGGCTGTGGGTTTTCTCCTCCCCGCGCGCCCCCGCCCGCCACCCCCGCGTGCATCTGCTGGACGCCGGCCTCCTCCGGACAGGCGCAGGGCTCCCCGGGCCCGGCGGGGGGGCTGCGCCCTCGGGCGGCTGGGCCGGCCCCACTTCCCGGGAGGCGGAGCCGCCGCGCTGCCCCGCGCCGCCCGCCCGGCGCACCACGCCCCGCGGAGACCTGCGGCGCCGAGCTCGCGAGCTCCGGCCCGGCCCGCACCTGAGGGGAGCCCGGGAGAGAGGCTTCCTCCCCCCGGGGTCTCCATGTCCAGCGTCTTCCTCTGGGCCGAGCATTCCGCAGCCGCCCGGGCATGGGGACCGTCCCTTCCTCTCCCACCTTGGGGTCCTGGGCCGCGGCAAAGGCGGCCGCCAGCCAAGACCCTGCAGGGCCCCTTCCCGGAAAATGTCCCGCTTTCCGCCCCGCCCACCGCCCCCACCCATGCTGGCCCTGGGCCCACAACCTGGTGACCCTTGAAGGTGTTGAGTTGCGCTGGGCGGCGGGTGAACGCGGATGCCAGCCGCAGAAATTCGGGCTCACAGTGAACCCGCGCGGCACCATACTGCTCCCCGGAGCTGAACCGTTTCCAAGCGCAGGAGGGGTAACTACTAGCAGCTGAAGCAACACTGCTCGGCGCCAGTGGCTTCGCCGGGCCAAGGCGGTGGGGCTGGGTTTAGGTGGTACTTGGCACCTCCATAATGGAACAAGCCTCTCCCTCATACCTGCTGGCCTGTGGGCAGTACACCCATAGCCGCCTCACCTGGTTCTTGGAGAGAGAGAAGGATAAGTAGACCAAAAGCGAGACCTCTTGGCTTAGCTCAGCTGCCAAGGCCTGAACTACTGTGCGGCTCACCTACAGCGCCTGACTTCACTGGGGGGCTGCGGAGGCCAGGGCACCTGGTTCACAAGGTCACTTGCTTCACTCTACTCTTCGCAGCTCCGCGAAAGAAAGAAGCCTGCTGCTCCCCCTGTTTCACACGGAAGGAGACCGCCTCGGAAAGGGCTGAGCGAAACAGCCGTGGACTGCAAGCGTGGGGTTCTGAACCCAAGCCCACCTTTCTCTACGACCCTCTCCATGGTGAAAACAGACAAGTCACTGAGCAAGTGTAGACCCTGGATTTGAACTCTGTTTCCATTATACCCGTAACTCAAGAATTCAGCGAGAACAAGAAAGGGAAATATTTTGCCTTCTTTGGCCTCAGATCCCAGTTCTGAGTTCAGACCTATGAGCACTGGTATGATTCACAGGACTGGACAGGGACCAACACAGAGACACACATCTTGTCTTCTGACCACAGATTCAAAGTGAAGGGAGAGAACAAGAGTCAACTGGCGTGAACAGCCAGGAACTAAACTCTTCGGGGGTAATGAGAATCAGCACATACTAAGTGCCTGCAAAATGCCAGGTTCTGTGCTAAGACCAAACTATCATCCCAACCCATGGGAAGGTACAGCCACATGGCACACCACATGCCCACTTCCTAGTGCCCCCATTGAAGCAGGTCTGCCACACCAGTGACCACACCTGCTTAGTTGAGGTCTGATGCCGTCGACATGAGCCACATCGTTTTTCTGAAGCACAGCCTGGAGGATTCACCCCCGGTGTCTGGTGGAAAAAAATGAAGACACTTCAGGCTTCCTGGACATACCGTTGCTGCCCCGACTCCTTCACATCGGCCTCTCTGTCAAGTCCTGTGTGACGTTATGTGTATGGCATTGGGTACAAGCTTTGGGTAGATCTAGGTTCAAATATCAGCCAGGTTCAAATAAAAGTTAGAAATAGTATCTATCCATTACAAAACGTCTGAATTAATGAGAAAATGCAAGTCCTGTAGAACACAGCACCTGACCCATGGTAAACGCTCAACAAAAGGCAGCTGTCATTAAAAACTATCACCCACACGTGGCCACACATCCCAGCGCTATTGAAGTAGAAATGACAAGTGGCAGGAATTACAGGAACCTCTGCACTACCGCAGACAAGGGCCTTCTAATTAGAAACAGAACACTTAAGCAGAGAAGGGACTGCCCTCACGTGGAGCGTGCCTCGTCCCAGGACTTGAGGGAGTTCAAGACCAGTCTGGATTACATAGCAAGACTCCATCTCAAAACAGAACAAAAACTGTAGAGAGAGGAAAACACACAGGAGAGAGAGTGAGGGCTGAAAAGAAGAATTCTCTCATAGGCATAGCTGTTCCCTTCATCATCAAAGGAGAGAAGAATTCCCTTTACCTTGAGCTGAGAGCAAGACCTTTCTTATTAGGAGTCCTATATCCTGAGCCGTGGCAGTGGCTTGACCCAGCTTCCTAGTGGTGTCTGGTGTCTGGGGATGGATTCCATCTGAAAGATCCTGATGAAAGACAAGAGCCATCAAGGAGCAAGCAGATGATGGAAAAACTGCAGGCCGAGCAGGCACGCAGGAGGTCTCGTCCAAACCCTGTGTTAGATTTTCATGCTGTAGTGTGATCCCTCCTGGGCAGGAACCTCACCACCTTGTGTTCCGTGAAGTCCTCTTTCCAGCCCCCCAAAATCACTACGATAGGTGAAATGCCCCCCACATCCACACTGTACTCCCTAGACCTGTGAGTGTGTTGTGTAACACAGAGGACTTTTAACTGTTTATTAAGATTATGGATTCCTTTTTTGCTGCTGGGAATGGAATGCAGACCTTTACATCTGCTAGGCCAGTGCTGTACCACTGAGCTACACCTCAGCCGAAGGTTTTAGACCTAATCTAATCGTGTGAGTTTTAAAACAGATGTTTTTTTGGCTGAGACAGGAGAGATGAAGCGGAAGGGAGGGGAAGAGATTTATGAGTGAAAGACTTGACTAGCTTTCACTAGGAAGGGCCCATGAGGCAGTTCTAGAAGCTGAAACACCTGCAGGCTGTCGCCAGACTTGGGTCCTGCAGCAGCGTGGAACTGAGTTCTGCCAATACCCAAGTGAGCACCAAAGTGAATTCACTCCTAGAGCCTACGGGAGGGGCCCAGGGCAGCAGTACCTCCACTTCAGTCTTGTGAGACTCCAGTGAAGAAACCAGCAGAACCCAACCAGCCTCAAGGCATGATGTTATCATTGCCCCTTATTTTCAAAAATCCTTGGGCCGGGGATTTAACTCATTGGTTCCAGTGGCTGCTTCACAAGCACAAAGTTCACAAATTTAATCCCTGGTACCTGCCCGACCAATCCTGGTGCTCAGGGGGTTGCTAAACCTGCCCAGGGGAGGCAGTTAATGACTCTTTGAGGCAGAATTCAAACTCAGGTCTTCAGGTTCTACTTCTAGCAGGACCAACAGCAGAAATAAAAACAAAACTCCAACTCACATTACATAAACCCAAAAGCTTTTGAACACTCATTTCTTTTGCATATTCGATTTCTTTCAAATTAAGTTATGAACAAATTCAAGTCTAAACAAGTCAAAAGATAGCAAGTCTTCCTTCTGGCACAGAGAAGAAAAATATATTTGGAACAATGGTAAAAGGAGAAATCAAGTGTAGCTGTTCATCCTTGATTTCTCCTCTTCGGCTGATCTTGTAGCCTCTATTAAGGTCCCTCTGTTGCAGTGACATAGCTGCTTTTAGGAAAGCCTTTGCCCGTGGAACAGGACACTCCCAACCAGTTTTTATTGTCAAGACATTCAATCGAGTTTCAGCCTGAAGTTTCTCTTTACTTCTAATAACTAAGCAAAAATAATTCCTCCTCCTCTTTGGTCGTCCACCTCCCAAATACTTGTGCGCTAATATCACACCCTGCCCGTGAGTATTATTTTGCCGTCTTTCAGCCTCAGCAAACCATCCTCTTAGACTTCATGGTCAAAATTTGAAATTATTTGCTATTTGTCTCTGTCCTGAAGTGTCTCATCTTGAACAGAGAGTGTTCTATACACTACAAAAGGTACCATATTTCAAAAGGTAAATTATATAGCAACTTGCAGAAAAAAGACATCAATTTAAACAAAGAGCAGATTAAAACCCATTTTCCCCAATTCTACCCAGGCATTGATGGCCACAAACAAAGCAACTAAAAGATCTAGCGCTCCCCACGTGCTGCTGGAAGCAGCGCTGTGAATATTTATGAAGTATTTAAAGGACTATTAATAGAATAGACTAAACGGACATCACTTTTGTAATGAGTCGTGAATATATTTTTAAAAAATATTTCTTCAAGAAATCTGGCTAAAATTCCATACCAGTTAAACTTCTAGCCAAATGGAATCAGACTCCACATTTCTTAAGGGCCAGAAATCTGGCCCAATCGTCTCTGCTCTTACCAGAAAAGAACTAAAGAGCTGTTTGTTTGCAGCTGTCTCCATACAGATCTAACACGGGATCTTTCCAGAAGATTTTGTAACTCAGTGTTGAGAAAAACTCTAAAATTTGGCCAGACTTGGCTGTAGTTCTGATAGCACATAAATCTTTCAGGCCCCTCATCAGCCATTTAGTACAAATTCCTAATTCATAACAGTGTAGTCTCTGAACAAACTCAATCCCGCAGTAGTTTACCTGGAGGTCCACCTAGGATGATCACCTATCTTTTTTTTTTTTAGTCAATAACATTAGGCAATTTGTGTTCAAAAAGCAATCACAGAATAGGCAGCTGCAACTATAATTTTGGGTCAAAATATACACCCTCTGAAAGTCATGCTAAATAATTCTATATGCACTTACTTACTTACAAAAACTACTAAATTGTAGTGGATCTTAAGGAAAATACAAGGATGCAGTCAATAAAAGTAACTTGTCCTCAATTCTGAAGCTAGCTGATTATCTGAACCCAGAGGATGGTCTCAATGTTCTGATTAGTAATTTCTTCATGTGAAAAAGTTGCTCAGATCACCTCAGGCACCTTCTACTGAGTGCCTACTGTGCGCTAGACATTTTGCAGCTGTAATGGCTAATCCTCATGACCACTAACGAGGCAGACTGTATTCGTCCCTGCTGAGAGAGGGGGACATGGGCTTAGAACCCATTCTTATTATTAGCTCAAGTTCCCAAAGTTGTTTAAGTGCCACAGCTAGGACCAAACCTCACATCCGATGGGCTCCAAGTTTTCCCACCATACCAGGCTGCTCTGAATGTACTATTTTCTAAAACTGCTAAAGTTTCAGGAGATAAAGCTATTAGCTACAGGCTTTAATTTCCTATTTTTTCCCCTGAAATGACATACTGTATTTGGAAAGATCTATGTATGTGACTAAACCTTTTACAGAATATCGTGCAATTTAAAAAGAACTTTAATAATAATCCTCTGGCCTTCATTCATCAAAACAGTGACTGAGCTCAGTCTGGTGGACTCTACATCAAGGACTGGAGTAAGAGTTTCCACCATCAAGGTGTTTGTGCTCTTATGAGAACACCCCGACACCCAAGAAAAGAATTTAAAGATCTTCCTTTTGCAAAGGAAGAACTGAAGGCTAGTGAGGCCTGAGTGCCTTCCCCGGACACAGGTTAGCGAGGCAGGGACAGGACCTAATCAGTCCAAGCCGGGAGCCTTCTGGCGGTGGCTCGGCGACTTTCCTCTCTCCTCTGCCTCACGCTTGGCTTCCTGTGCAGACGTCACTGCTCCTCTGCACACTCAGCCAGGCCTGCGGGATCTGAGAGTGTAAATTCATCCTCCAGCCAGACCAGCACACTAGTGATTTTAATGCACACAAATCCCAGTAGGCTAGTCTGTTTCTTAGAAGTTAATAAAGCCACCAATAAGCTGATTTTTACTATTTCAGACTACTCCCACCTGAAATTGAAAGACAGATATGAGGAGGCTACAGATATTTTCAAAGAAAGGGCAGGATAAGTTAGGCTAAGGGAGAGTATTTGTGCTCTTTTGCCTTGGGGGAAGCAAAAAGTCTTTGGAACAGAGCTTTTCTTGATTAGGTTTGGGCAGTCTCCTTATTAGGTTCCCGTACTCAGAAATGGCCCCTGGGAAATATGAAGCTGTTACTCAGCTTGTCTCACTCATTCATTTGGGACAGCCAGGCAAGGCTCTGTGCTGGGGTGTTAAAATGGATCATGAGGAACGCTTAGGTCTGTTTTGGGGCAAACAGGGACAGCTTTCTGGACACTTGAGCAGGTCTTCAAGGATGAAGAGGAGTTTTCCTAGTGTGTACGTGAAGACGGGGCTGGCCAGGCACCCAACGGCAGAACAGCATGCGCAAGAGGAGCCAGCGTGGAGCTGTGTCCGCTGCTGTCCCCGGGACGCAAGGCCCCGCACCTGTCACCACCCGGTGGACCGCTTCTGTCCTTGTTATGCGCACGTGTGCTGAGATGGATCTGGGTTTGCCTTTCTTCCCTACTACTGCACTGAAGCTGTTTTTGTGATGGCCGCCTATGACTTTCACATATGTAGTCCAGGAGATGCTCCCAGACGTCGTTTTACCTGACTGCTGCGACACATTGGTCTTTCGTTTTTGGGGTTGTACTCTTCGGAAAGTTTTCCCTCCTGCACCTCCCTGGACTCTCCTCTCCTCCTCTATTTGATCTCTCTCGAGCTAAGAACTTCACGGAGTATCTCAACCCTCCTTTCCTGAATCTGAGGTAATACACATCCTGTATGCTGAACCACAAGCCGTATGTTCATGACTTCTAGATGAATATAAATCTAAGCTGACTCACCTCTGAACTCATCTTCTAAATCCCACCCACAGCTTCCTTACTATCTCTGCTTGGAAATCTTTCAGGCATCTCAATTAACGGGTTCAAAAGAGAAGTTATTTCAGCCTCCCCCTAAAACCTGCTTATCCACCTCCTTTGGGTCAGGGCCCGGCTTGTGACTGGTATGTCACAGGAGTCCTTTTTGCCCTCATGGCAGCTCTGCCTCTTCCTCCTTTGCGATTTCCATTCCTGTGACAGACACTCGTGCAGGACAGTGTCCTCTGGCACCTGCACAGCCACAGGGATAGCAGCCGCCCTCTGTCTCCTGTGTATGCTGTCTGCCTCTGCTCACATGTACTCTGGGCTCCGTCCTCTCCTCTGGTAGGCATGTGGTAGTTAGGTGGGGCATATGATGTTCTCTAGACAATGAGATGGAGCAAAGTGACAAGTGACTTCACTTTTGTCCCTTCCTCTGCCATGATGCTCTAGACAGTGACTACTCTATCAGCCTGGGTTCCAGAATTAGGATAGCATGGCAAGAGGGACCTGCAGCATCAATGAGAAACACAAATATGAAGTTGCACCTTCAACTGCTCCCAACTGCACTGAGATAAAATACAACTGTCTCACCACAATGAACAAATGTCATTGTTCACGTGTATCTTCAACCTCTTCTTGGGCCTATCTCTCCCGCTTACTATACTCTACTCACATTGGCCCCGTTCCACCCTTTCTCATGATCTGCTTTGCATAGCTTGCTCCCTTGCTAACTTTCAGATCTCAGCCCCCAAATTATTTCCTAAGCCAAGTGTTACCGTACACATTTGTAGTCCTAGCACTTGGGAGGATGAGGCAGGAGGATCTCAACTTAGAGGAAGACTGGGCTACACAGTGATATCTTTCCCAAAAAAGACCCCTCCCCAACTTCCTCAGATATGTCTCCTTAACTACATTATCAAAGTCCCTCAACTCTGACCCCTGAGCACAGTGCATGATCATTTCCTGCACAGCATTCAGTCTGTAATCATTGTTCATCTCTGGCCGACTCTCCATCTCCAATGCCTCGCACTGTGCCTCCCATTTAACACCCTACACGCAGTAGGTACCCGGTCAATACTAGTGAAATGAAAGAACATGTGGGAAAGAGCAGAAGTCGGACGGACCTCTGTGGACATCCTATCACAGGAGCAGGTGGCGGCGGCAATGGGGAGAACAGGGCGGAACTCCTAGCTACTGAATGACTACAAAGTCCCTAGAATTGTTCTAGGTATAGACAGATAACAGGCTCAGTCTGCTCAAGGACCCAACTAGCAACAGCTTTAACCCTGGTCTATTAAATATTTTCTTCCAAATCATATACTAGGGGAAAAATAACCCTAGTACTATACTTTTTCACTAAGTATACCTGTTATTCACATAATCATATTCATTATGAATAAACTCTGTGTGCAAATATGTTATACACCTAAATTATATTCACTATGAATAAACTGTATGTGTGTGTGTGTGACTAGTGACTAGGGATTTGACCCAGGCCTTCTCACTGGCCCCTTCTATTTTGAGATAGAGTCTCACTCATTTCCTAACTTGCCTGGGCAGGGCTCAACCTTGTAGTCCTTTTACCTCGGCTTCCCAGAGTGCTGGGCTTACAGGTCTGCCCCACACACCTGGCTTCGGACGCTCCTGGGGCATATGATGTTCTCTAGACAATGAGATGGAAGACTGGGACCAGTGAGGGCAGAATGATGCAGACCTAAGCTACGGAAGAATCAGATGTTTTGTTGGAAGCTTTGTCTTCTCACAATAAGAGTATAATTAGGAAATAGGTCTGTGTTCTGAATTCTCTCTACCGGACTCGAGACTGACTAGTAGTATGAGCATAATTTATCCTCCGGCCCTATCACTAAATGCTGTCACTGCTCAGAGGACACACACAGCCCCAGGGTGGCAGGCGGGCCTGGCCCACTCCCAACTCTGGCAGCAAAGGCTCCAAATATCCAAAGCGAACAGCTGGCTGTGCACCTCTGCCCACCTTTGGGTAGAGCAGAATTAGGAAGGCAGCGCCTGCACAACTCCTCCAGAGCAGACTTACAGGACCCTCACAGCTGAAGGCACCCTAGGGAGCAGCTGTTTTGGCCCCTCGTTTCACAGTGTGGGAAAGAGGTCCAAGTGGTTACAGGTCCCTCTCTCTTCCCGCCAAAGCCCCCGGCAGAGAGCAGGTAATGATTGGTGTCAGGACCACTGCAGGAAAAACATGACAGGTGACGCCCATGGAACCACAAAGCTATCTCATAGTATTTGCCAATGTGTAGTTCCAGTCTAAATTCTGACAATGAAATATACGGATCTCTATCTCATCTTGATTTTCCAAAGGTGCCCAAAGTTGATCAGGAGATACGGTCCAGAAAACATTCAGTTTATAAAACTCTAATGTCTCCTCTCATGCTGCTCACCGCCAAGAAAACCTTGAGCAAAAAGGACATACACAATACAAAGGAGATCAGAAAGAGTTATTTTAATTTTCCATTGAATATTCTTCCAAAAGCATTATTTTATCTCATGTATGAGTTATAAGAAATAACAGAATTAGTAAAACTACAAAGATAAATGAAGATAATCAGTTGCTTTAAACAGGGGAAAAAACAAGACTGAGAACGTTATGGACATAAATTAATGAGATGATAGACTGTGAACTGCATCTGAATGCAAACTTTATTTGTTCAATTATTTTTTAGCAATAGCATTTTATGACTAATACCATGATTTTTCAAGAAGGAACATCATTTAAAAAATAAATTTACTTTAAAAATAGGCTGTGTTTATCTAAAAATGTTTCCCCCTAAGATTTGATCGGATTTCTTTTATTTTATTTGGGGAGAACATTTCTTTGTGATGGCCTAAGATGCAAAATTTTAAAGAGTTGTAATCCCAGTACAGAATTTTAAGAACCGTTAGTGAGAAATCGATGAAGGTCATCAAGTGTGTGACACCAGTTGCTGGGCAGCTCCTGGTGCTGCTTCTTTCCCGGGTCCCCAGGAAAACTCTTAAATTGGACCTGCCACAGGATAACTCTTCAATACACTTCTAAGCAAGACAAGAGCTTTTGTTTATATAATTTTTAGGTTTTACTGTTCCTACTTTTATTCTGAAACTCAAATTTGTCCCAAACCATAATTACCATATTAATTTGTTCATGCACATGTTATGCGATTCCACAAAGCAGTAGTTATATCGTCAGGCCCTGCGTACAGAGTCTAGGAAAAAAACGACCGGTGACACTCATGGAACCACAAAGCTATCTCACAGTATTTGCCAATATGTAGTTTCAGTCTAAATTCTGACAATGAAATATACGCATCTCTATCTCATCTTGATTTTCCGAAGTTGCTCAGGGGAATTAGTTCTTCACAGCTTGGCTTTGCCTGGCTGAAGCTGGAGATTCTGTAACTTCATCGCCAGGCCCATGTTACCAGTGATTTTCAGTTTACCTTGAAAGAAGGCCTGGGAGGAAGAAGAGAGAAAATGGAGGTTGTGTCTTGTGACTGCTCACGTTCCCAGACCCTCCAGCCCTGACACCACTCCTCTGGGTCACTTAATGTTCTTCAAAATATGACACTTAGCTCTTTGGAATAAACTTAGAACCAGATTCCTCAGATGAGAGCAGGAGGAGGGGACACTGTCCTCAAATGCCTTCTCTGTTTCTTTTCCTCCAAAATGTCTTCTCCTGGAAGAGGAGAATTGCTATGCTCTGCTTCTCTGGTAAAGGCTGGCCCCAAGAGGACAAGCCTGGGCGGACTAGGTGCTCATGTTACTCTCTGGCCCAGGAGAAGAATCAGACCACTCTGAAGGTAAGAGCCAAAATCTGTTCCCTTTAGCAACACTTGGGATTAGATCACATGATGTTTACTAAATTTACCATGGAACAAAACCTCAGAGAAACTTCAGAGAAATAGCGAAGTTGGGAGCACAGCATGATTTCCCTGCAAACTCAGTGCAGGCAAGTCTTTTAACTTGATTCCTGCAATAAGGAAGAGTTAGATGAGACAAGTTTCTAGTAGACTTAGCTTTCTACACAAGTATATTAAGAAGTGAGAAGATCGGCTGGTTTTCTGCACACCTCTTGGTAAGGGTGACTAATTTCTTTTTATTCTTCCCTCCCTGTCTGGGCAAACGAAATATTTCCTTTCTATATGGCACAAAGCCTCTGTCTGATGACTTAAAGGTCAGGTGTCTCAGAACACAACACATTTAACATATGTCATTTAAAAATATGGACCAGAGGTACAAAAGAAACTCGCCACCTTCCCCCCTTTTAATTTAGAGGGAAAAAAGTGTTTTATTTACTCACAGAAAAGGTGAACCTGACCCTGTGGAGAACCCAAACATACGGATCCTTTTAAAGTGGCCCCTAGGTGTTCTTCATGTGTGCTGTGGGCTGGAGAGCACAGGGCTTTGTTTCAACCGTGGCCAAGCACTGAAATTAGAATTTCCACTGCATTTAATGATTTCCAGTCAAGTCCTCCACTGAGGATAAGGGAAGGCCATTAGCACATTACCAGAAAGGCCGGCCCTTTCAATCTGTGATTCCTTTGGGTGCAAACAGGTGCTGGGGGAAAATAAGCTGTCACCTCATCCCCGGCCCTGCACAGGCCGTGCACGGATGAATGGAGACAGCGACGACAGCCGACGTGTCAAGTCCGCACACCCTGCCAAAGCAGCGCTCTGGACAGGGAGCCTGGCTGCGAAGGCAGGGAACTGCCAGCTTCTACCCTGGTGGCCTCTGTCCAGTCCAGGTTTCTCGGGAGCTCTGTGGGTGGGAATATCTGTGTAGATTCCATTCAAACACTGTGGCACCAACTGAAATACATGTGGTGGCTTAGAAAAAAGATTTTTAAAAGCACACAGGTGAGAGTCTGATCGACTTGTTTCATCCCATCTTAGGAGTTACCAGGGAAGGACAAGAATAAGACCTAAAACAAACCAGACCAAGGCACCAATGACGTTACAGTGAAAAGAAAGGTCTTGGCTTCTCCTTGCCCATGGAACGTCAGTGCACCATGCTCAGCACTTCCCGTCCACTCAGCACCAAGTGACTTAGAGAGACTGCTGACCATCTGGGGGCCGGGAAGGCCCGGACAGGGATCTACTGTATTTTGGATATACACAATTTAATTCAGGAACTTTCAAAAGACCTGACGACCTGAGGCAGGAGCTAGGTCCTTGAAACAGAAAGATCAATACAATCAGACTTGTATTTGAGACAGTCCCAACCAACATGATGACACGTGCCAGGCGAGCAGCCCAGTCAGACTCAGAGGTGGGACTCTACAGCTCCCAACAATGCGGAGAGAGCCCCAGGAGAGAAGACTGGAGCTAACTTCAGAAGTCAGAGGGTCGTGTCAGGAAGGAGAGTTCAGGCAGGAAGAGCAAAAGCAAAGACATGAAACCTTGAAGATCCTGCATCCAACCCCCACCCACGCCGAGGCTGCTCCTCTGCACTGTGCACTGCCACCTTCTGCCTGCACTGAGGCCCCCGATGTCCCAGAAACAGGGCTGCTCCTTCTGCTGCCCTCCCTGACTATAAGCCGGGTGGGTGCCCTGGATCTCTAGCTGCACTTACTTTGGATTCGTCTCGTACTCAACTGTGGGAACTACTTTCTGAACTTGCATTTCCAGCACCCAGGACAGGGTCTGACGCACAGCGGGCTCCACAAGTGTCTGTCATTTGTCGGGTGATGTTCTGGGGGACACTGAGTTTTGTGGGCCTGACCACTTTGCACACGAAGGCCCGAGGCAGGAGGTGAAGGGCACAGGACTGAAAGACGCTCCCGCCGGCAGGGTCGAGGCTCCATCGTACTTACCGACTGAGGATTCATTTTTCCGGTCATCAGAGCCAGCAAGTCGGAGTCGGCCATGGTGATGGTGCAGTCGGCCTTCTTATCTAGAGCAGGAGGCACAGGGGCAGAGGAGAGAGGGAGAGAGTTTGGGTTCACTTACATACAGAACCAGGAGCCCTGACAGCCAGAGAATCACACCCCGCCCGAGACGGGAGGGAATGCCCACTCACTTCTATGGCCCATGGCAAACGAGAGGATGCGCAAGTTTGATACTTAACATAAGCAACATAATGAAGAAAACTATGCCACCTAATGGATACAACGCAACCAGTTTGACCTGAAAAAATGTTCACATTACTCTGCGCATGATACTGTTATAGAACCCAGTTACATAATCAACTGCAGGTAGGATCCTACTTTTGTTTAAAACAGTATCCAATTATCTAAGTATTGGAAAAGCACCTGACAACAGACATCAGTATGTGACTCAGACTGTTGTGGTCCCTGCCTCTTAGTGAACCTGCCTTCATATAATCCCCTTCCTTCTGTGTGCGCATGTCCTGTGACTGCTTCCAGCCAGAAGAAAGTGGCAGCGGTGATGGAACAGCATTCCCATCTCGGTGTGTTGTATAAGCCTCCATCTTGCTACCCTGCTGCCTCTGAACAGCCACGTGCTCTGTGTGACCTTCCCCTGCCAAGGGACATACTCCCTGAGGACCTGAGGTGACTCTGACATACACCAGAAAACATGAAGGCTATCACTCTCAGAGCCCCAGGAAATACATACTGCCAGCACACTGGATCATCTGGGACCTGCGCCCTTCCCCAGCGGGCTGCAGCCCTCACCCACGGGAACCTTAGGTGATAAAGAACGCTGCACAGCCACTGAGTTTGTGGTGACTTGTTACACAGGATGAGAAAATAAACACAGCCATTTAAACCTGTAGTCAATGAGCTTTTCCGCGAAGGACTGGACACTAAGTGTTTCAGGCTCTGTGGATAATCAGGTCTCAGTCACAGCTGCTCCTCTCTGCCTGCATAGTGCAAAAGTGCCACAGAGAACACACACGCGTGTGACTGTGTGCCGATAGAACTTTCCAATGCTGGCAGAAGACAGAGGTGGAGAAAAAAATCTGCAACTCATGTGCTGTCTGACAACTGTGTATAGAATACAGGAAGAACTCCTACCACTCAGGGAGGCTGAGCTAACCCACTACAAACACAGGCTAGTAGTATAAGCAGGCACAGCACACAAGAGGATTCCCAAATGGCCCCAACCATGGGCAACACTGCTTAACTTCAGCAGTGTTTGTCAGTGGAGAATCAACATTAAAACTACAATGAGGGCTGGGGATTTAGCTCAGTGGTTCCAGTGCCTGACTCACAAGTACAAGGTCCCGAGTTCAATCCCTAGTACCAAAACAAAACCACAGTGAGATGCCACACGTCGACTAGAATGAATGGCCAGGTTTTTTTTTTTAAGTGGCAAAACCCAGTGCTGGTGAAGATGCCAAGCAACCTAGTATTGGACAGTGGGACTGTGAAATGGTACAGGCCCTCTGGATAAACAGTCTGGGAGTTTGTAACATGAAAACTTTAGGGCAGCAGGCCCCTCACAGCTGTGTTCACGGCTGTGGCCCAGGCCCTTGAAGAGAGAGATTCACATATCAAGAGCAATCAATACTTTTTCAGATAGTCTATGCCTTCACAAAGGGCAGGGTGAATTGCAAGGGTGCGGCATGGCCGTACTGTGGAGTCACTAAAGCGAGGCAGGGAAAGAACGTCTTCATTACAATCTCACAACTCAAAGAGAGTCCATTCTACCTTGGCTGCTAACAAAAGTTTCTCCCATTATGAGGGGAAAAGGCCGGAAGCCTCAATAATGAAAGAATTCAGTCTAGAAAATCCAGACCTACTGCAGATATATAACATCAAAGGACAAGGAGGAAAAAGCCTAATATTCCAAGAAAGGCCTTGGTCATAAAGGGTGACTGGGGAGGTGTGACCTGTGGCTGCTGTAGCAGTGTCCCTAATGGACTCTCAGGCTCGGCACCTTGCACCCTGGGTCTCACCTGCTCTTCAGAAGAACCTATGACAGTCGTAACTTGCCCCCGACTGCAGGGCAGGTCCCCACAGCCAAAGCCCCTCCTCCCAACTCCTGCTCCACCACGTCCTCTTTTCATAGGAACGATGCACAGGTTCCTCCCTGTGAAGTGACTTCCACCAATTCCTCAGCATGTGACACCCCAGATTGCCTCCCAGTTCCCCATGTCCTTTAGAGGGCTTTAGACGAGCCTTTGTGTCCAAGCAAAATGTGTATGTAATGGGGAGGCTTGGAGCGAGCAATGACGCATGATTTACAGAGCAGGGACAAGGGCCTATGTGCCTTACTATCTCACACCATCCCCATGACAAGGGTAGAATGACTCACCTATGTTCTAGACAGGACAACTGAACCCCGGGACGATATACACCTTGAAGGGACACAGCCCAGATCTGAAGCCAAGTTTGGGCATCTCCAAAAGCCCTGTTCTGTTTCAGGTACTCAGCGGTAGAGCCCCTGAGGCATTCTGTACCCTCTCACCTGTCCAGGACAGGGCTGAGGACTCAAGTGCCAAGAGGCAAAATAAGGGAATACTTTGTCATGTCAGACTAATCAAAGTTGGCTCCCCAGCCATACACCATGAGAGGCATTTCACAATGGAGCAGAGAGAGCTCTCAGACACCCGAGGCACACAAAAGGCACCTGAGCCCCACAAAGCCACAGGTCCTTAATATCATCGTGTATATAACCATTACCGAGCTTGTAGAGGATAAGCAAATGGGGAACACATTTAACCAAATGAGTAAACACTACTTCATTAACAGTAAATAAACCTCCTAACACTACGTACATGCCTAAGAAACCAGCAATTCTCCTAAGGTGCAGTTCAAACTAGGTTACTGATGCTTTAATGTAGCTAAACTCTAACAAACGGTCACTTGTTGGTGGAGGTAAAAGGAGCTGGCATCGTGCAGTGGTGGCTTTCACTGGGTGAGTCCACATTTCAGCACCATTCCTGACTGCCAGCGGTGTCAGGTTCAGCACAAAGTACCCTGCTCCAGGTCTCGGACAGGGCACCGAATGTGGGGAGAGCGCACGGGAGGTCTCCGCAGGGAACAAGTCTTTTCTGAAATCACTCCACAGCTTTGCAGGAGCAGATTACTTTTCCTGATGAAATGACCAACCAGCAACAAAGTAGGAGGAAAAGGAGAAAGTTCTTTTAATCATCTTAACATCTGTCTAGGAATTTCAGAACACAATCCTAACTATTAACCTGGAGTCACTTCAGAAACTGGCACTACTCTTTCCCAAAGCTCTTTCTAAAAGCTGGAATCTAGACAAAGCGTGAGCTTTCCCCCCGCTAGTGCAGAAGATCACTCACAGGATGCAAAGCCTTCCCCTGCCCAACATGGAGGCGAGGGGTCTGTACGACCCACGATCTTCCCAACAAAGCCTCACACTGCCCCCACCACTCCAGCTGGCTCCCTCGCCACCACTCGACTTTTTCTTCTCGGCCTCCTCTTAACTGCCTGCTCATCAGCATACAACAATGCTCCAGGAGCTCAGTCAACCTGTCCCCTTACGGTGCCCGAGCATGTAACCACCACTGTAAGAGTCGTTGTCCCTCCGTATGAGGCCAGCCCTCCTTTCCCCCGTGCCCTAGTGTCCTCTCCTCTGAGACCGTCCTCGGCCAGGGAGCAATCCTGCAGTGCCACCTCTCTCCACTGCCTCTAGGTCCCATCATCTCCATCTGCGCATACTGGCACCTCCCAGCTCATGCTCCCGCCACACTGGGCCACCACTTGGTACACACCCCTCTGCCTCGCCTCCACCTCTCTGGTCCGTCAGGTCAGGGCCATCAGCCCTGTCCTCTAATATACAGCTGCTTTCACTCTTCTGCTTTAAACACTTTAACAGATTGATTATGTGTAAGTGAATTTCAAAGTTCCTAACATGCTGAGTAAGCTCACTGAAAGCTGGTCCCATTTCATATATTTTTGAATTATACCATGTCCTCACCAGCAAGAGAAACTTAGTGCAAGATAGTTAGCACTGGCTGAATAGTTTCTATATGACATTCGTTCAGGCTGTTGTTCAAATGTCCTTGGTCTGCACAGCTTCCCACGTGTCAAGCACTAGGCCAGGAACGGGGCATGCGGCAGACCTCACTGACAAAAAGCTCCACTTCCACAGAGACTGCGATACACGTCGAGGAGATGCACAATGAGCACACAAACGGAATGCTATATGGGATATGAGAGGGTAATAAATACTACGGAGAAAAACATGGCAGAAACGACAATAGGGTGTGGTAACGAGACTGTGGTTTTTAAGGAGGTGATTAGCCATGAGGATTATTTGGATGAAGACAATTCTAAGCAGCGAATAGAGAGCAGAAGCCCCTACTCTGAGAACACGGAACACCCACACTCAAGCAATAGTAAAGAAGCCGGTGTTACCGCAGTTGAGTGAGCCAGGATGTAGAACACAGAGAAGACTGGAGCCAGGTCACGCAGTGCCGTCACAGGAGCTCTGCTTTATTAGGAATGAGTTGATGGGCACTGGACAGTTTGAGCAGAGGTTAGAAAACTGAGTTTTAAAATGACCATTCTGGCTGAGTGTGCAGAAGATCCACCAGGGCCCAGACAGAAGCAAGGAGACGGCAAAACTAAGACAACAGCTGAGACCAGGTGCAGCAGTACAGGACAGGGTGCTGGGCCAGTGTGCCAAGTGTGAGAAAAGCAGCCGGCAGAATACAGGAGCGAGTTTCTGAGAGGAGAGGACAGCAGGAGGCGTGTGCGCTTAGAGAGCACGAAGGGAGGAGCGGGAGGCCGGCTTCAGCCATGATAAGTCTGAGACGTCTATCAGGTGCTATAATCGTCTGAATTAATGTTGCAATTTAATTGCATTTGTAGTAATATTAAAAAGTAAAAGGCTGGGTGTGGTGAAACACAACTATAAAGCCAGAACCCTGAGAGGCTGAGGCAAGAGGATCACAAGTTCCAGCCAAGCCTGGGCAACTTATCTCAAAAAAGGGAGGGGGACAAACCTGTAAAGCTTAAACCACGAGGGTCTGCCCTCGAGGATGCATGATGCCATTATGTTAGGAATGGGCTCCTGAAGGAAAAAAAGTTCTGCTCCTCCCCTTCTTTCTCTTTCTCTGTCTCACAAGAGCTTACCTGCCCTTCCATTATATTGTGATAAAGTAAGAAAATAGTTGCAAGACACAGCCCAACAATATCCAATTGCCTGGCTTCCAAATAAACTTCTGTCCATAGTTTGGTTAGTGACATTCTGTGGTAGCAGCAGCCAACACCCTAAGATAGACATCCTGGCAGTAAACCTGCTAATTAAGCATCTGCAATTTCACTGAGCTGCTCACACTGACCACAGAAATCTGGGGGTCATCGTGTAGAGATTGTTTTTAAACACGGAAGTCAATGAGATCTCAAGGAATGAAAAGGAACTGAGCCTTGCAACACTCAGTGGTTGGACCTCTGAAGATGAGAACTGCAGAGGGAGTCACCAGGAAGTGAGAGGAAAACCCGGAAGGTGTGCTACCATGGGAGCTGGTATGAATCACTCAGTTTAGCAAAGTGGCTTCGGTGGAGGCTGGCGGAAACAGATTTGAGATAGTGACCAGAACAAAGACGGGTCGAAAAAGATTAAGATGAGAGGAAGCTGTGGCAGGGAGGCCACACAACCTTCACTGGATTGGTGCTTTCCAGGCTGGGACAGAATCCTCTACTCCTCACATCCAGCTCAGAAACAGATACGAAACCCACTCATAGATATGAAAACCAAGGCTCACAGAAGCCACTGGGTCATAATCCATGTGTACAGGATGAAGAGCCCACATGAGTCTGTCTAATAATTCCTGTTCTCTCCTGTTCCCGAGGCTTTACAGATTCTTTAACAAGACTTTGTGCCTCTAAAGCTGGTCCTTCAGAGGGACCTGAAAACAGACTCCAATTCTCCGAGCTGACAGCCCTGCGGGCTTCTTATTGCCCCCTAAATTAAGTCACCGCTGCACTGACCTGAGTTGGGAAGCACCGATCCTTTGCCGTTCTTCACATCCACCACCCAGGTGGCTTCTTTACCCCCAGGGCCATCTTTAACCTTGAAGGCAAAAATACCTCCGATTTTCTTCACAAATTGCTCGCCTTCCTGGAAATAAAACAACACGAGAAGTTACATGAAGTCCTTCTCTCTGGCTCCCCTTAGTCTTCTCATATGTTAAATGGAAATAAAACTAGCCTCATACAGTTCTGTGAGAATCAAATTATGTAAAATCACACAGAGTAATTTGTCCAATGAATGTTAGCATTTTGTATTGCTGTTTACTCTATGATCTATCTGTTAATCCTGTGCTAATATAATAGCTTTATCATGTGCTTCACTCTGGCATAGCAAATCCCCATCCTAATTCCTCTCTTTTATATACACTTGACTGTTGTTTGATTTTTTTTGAGACAAGGTCAGACTTATTGTAATTTTGGTTGGCTTTGAATTGACACTGATCATTCTGCCTCAGTCTCCCAAGTGCTGGGATCACAGCCCTGCACCACTTGACCTGGCACTTCTTGGATTTGAGGAAACAAATTTTACTCTTCAAGCATGTTGTAACTGTTTTGTTAGGTTTCCCCCCAAAACTGTTGAATTTAGGATGGGATTATACAGAATATGTGCATCTGTTTGGAGCACAGGTAATTGTTATTTCAATGTTAAGTCTCTATACATAAATGGGGCCATGAATGCTGCTCAGTGGTGCTGATGCCTGCCTGGCAAGTATAAGGTCCTGAGTTCAATTCCCAGTGCCAAAAAAAGAAGAAAATGCTTTCCACACATAAATATCTTATATTTTCACATGTCCTCTAATGTCCTTTAGAAAAACGTAATTTTTTTCCATTTTAGGATTTTGTACATTTCTTACTACATTTATTCTTAGGTATTTTCTACTGCTCTTACTACTAATGTATTTTTCTGTTATATTTTATGACTAGGTTATTGCAAATATATGGAAATATAGTAAGCTTTTTGTTTGTTTGTTTTTTAAGACAGGGTCTCACTTTCTAGTTTATGCTGGCCCTGAACTCACTATGTAGCCCAGGCAAGCCTCCAACTCACAGCAATCCCCCTGCCTCGCCCTCCCAAGTGCTAGGACCATAAGGGTGAGCCACCAAGCCCAGCATTGTGGTATGTGGTACTGATTGCTGGTGGGTGTGAGTCACGCTCAGCTTTGTGGTATGTACTTACTAGGAATCAAACCCAGACCCTTGCACTTGCAAAGCAGGGGCTGGAACCACTGAGCTAAATCCCCAGTCCTCTAGTAAGCTTTCATATCATTTTGGAACTGACTACTTTTTCTCATGGGTATGCGACCTTCATTATTTCTTTCCAAGACATTCTTCAGAATTTTTTGGAGTGCCGGTTTTGTATTTGTGAAGTTTTTCAGGTGTTGTCATGGAATTATCTTATTTCCCCATCAATTTTGAAAGATAGTTTTGCTGTATACATTAATCTAGATTGGAGGTTGTTTTTGTCCAAGGCTTGAAACGCTTCACTCCAGGCTCTTGCTCTGAACGCTCGCATTGAAAAGTCTGCTGTGATCCTGATGGGCTTCCCTTTGTATATGGTTTTTTCTTTTTACTAGCTACCTTCAGTATTTGATTCTTTTGTTGGATATCTAGAGCCTTAATAATTAAATGCATAGGTATACATTTTTTTATATCATGGCCTTTTGGAGTTCTATATGCCTCATTTATCTGTATGTACAATTCTTTTCCTTTTCCAGTGAAGTTTTCCGCCACTGCATCTGTGAACAGTTTTTTTTTTTTTTTTTTAATTTTGTGCTGTCTCCTACTCCCTCATTGACTCCAATCAATCTTATGTTATTCTTCTTTGAATCATCTAGGAGCTGTTGGATTGAATTTTCGTGGTCCCTTGCTATTTTCCATAGACTGTTTGTTCCTTTCCTGTTCACTGGCTGGGATCCTATCCTCTAGTTCTGAGATTTGGTCCTCAGCTTCATTCATCCTCCTTCTCAAACTTTCGTTCTCACTTTTAATCACCTGTAATTCTGCTTGAAGCTGTTTAAAAGGTTCCATTGCTTTTGTTATCTCATTCTATCATGCTTCTGATCTCTTCTTTAATCATATCTTTCACTGTGGACAGTATCTGTTTTCATTTTGGAGATCAGTTCTGAATTCCATTTTACAAGGTCTGCTTTTGTTACCAGCTCAGAAAGTCCTAGGGACTGAGCTTCAGCTTGCTCCATTTCTCTTTTCCCTGAGTTCCCTTGTGGTGATGACCTCTGTATCTAG
This sequence comes from Petromus typicus, assembly GCA_004026965.1. Classification (NCBI taxonomy): domain Eukaryota; kingdom Metazoa; phylum Chordata; class Mammalia; order Rodentia; family Petromuridae; genus Petromus; species Petromus typicus. Next base: position 48,363 of record PVIR01000913.1, on the reverse strand, counting down.
GTTTTTGAGTTTTTTCTCATTTCAATTTTGCTGAACTGCATCAACAGAACTGCACAACCTCTGCAGCACTTGCCCAGACTCTCTCACACAGGAATGGGGATCTCAGGACTTCTAGTCTGGCCCCAGGGGCAGGAAGGCTGCTGGCTGGCAGCTAAGGTCACTACGTGACCTCCAAGGCTCTTACCCAGACTTGTCCACAGGGGAATGAAGGTCCCGTGGGCTTCTGGTCTGGTCCTGATGACAGGAAGGCTGCTGGTTGGCGTGGGAAGTCATTGTGCAACCTCTGTGGTGTTTATTCAGATTCATCAGCTGTGGAATGGAAGTCCGGTGGACCTGTGGGTGGGCCTCGATGACAAAGAGGCCTTTCTCTGGCAGAAGGAGGTACCTTGAGTACTCCACAGCCCTTAGCAGGGCCTGCCTGCTGAGGAATGGAAGTCTGGCAGGCTTGAGGGAGGGCCTTGATGACCTCAATTATTTCTTATGGGGAAACTTGCTTTGATATATAAATGCTTTGGATTACAATGTTTCTTAGAGGAGTCCTTTCCACAGAGAACCTTCAGTGGCCATCACATTCTCCACTGGCTACAAGAAATGCATCTTCTTGAAGCACTGGACTCTGTGACTATACAACTTGGTGATGGAACTGAATAACCTTCCAGGATGATTCCATCTCCTTGGGAACTACATCCTCACGTCCATATATTGGGAACTTTCTCAAGAGCACGTGAATCAGGGTTGGAGCCCAGCCTGGAGTCAGATTCCTCAAGCTTATCTGTGTTCAGACTCTGACCTGGAAGCTTGAAGCTTCAACTATGGCTTGTGCGGAGAACCAGACTCACTCAGAGAATCTGTGGTTGGAGAAGGTAGAAGAGGAGGGAGCTGGAATGGAAAATATCTTCAAGATGAAGAAAGAACACCTTTCGTGAGGAAAGTTCTGAGAGAACACCCCAGAACAGGTACTACCGTACTCGGTTCTTGCCCCACCCAGCTGCCTGGAACTGGCTACTCTTTGAGTTCTTCTATTTCTAGTATCTTACTTCATACCTTCTTTATCCTAGCTTTGCATCTCAGCAATAATTTCTGTCTAAGATTCTCCTTTGGCATCATTATATTCACTGCTTGAACAAAGGCCTAAGCACTCACTACTTTTAGGCACTGTAATAAGTACCTAAAATACTCCAATTATTGTTTCCCCTGAGAAGTTACTGACACAAGATACTAACCTCTGTGTAGAGGCTGTTCTAAATTTATCCCTTCTTTTTATTGTGTTTTGTTTTAAACAGCAATTGGAATATAATTAATATTTCCTAAGATTCATTTGTTTAAAGTCTAAAATTGAGTGGGTTTGTTCAACATGTTCAGAGTTGTGCAGCCAACATCATTCATTTTAGAACATTTTTATTATTCCAGAGGAAGCTGGTACCCATTAGCCCCGGGTGATTTGGATCTTAAAAGTCCCCAAAGGCCCACGTGCTAATGGCTCGGCTGTCACCATGTGTACTGCAGGCGGATGGGAACACTGAGGTGGGGCTCGTGGGAGGAAGTTACTCAGGTCATTTGTGTGCTCGAAGGAGACCATGAAGCCCTGGCCCTTCTCCTCTTTGCTTCCGGCCACCATGGGCTGAGCAACTGCACTGTACTACATGCTCTCGCTGTGATGTTCTGAGCTAACCAACCATGGTTCAAAACGTCCGGAACTGCGCACCAGAATAAACGCCTCCTTCTTTGAAGTAGAATTATTTCAGGCATTTTGTCAAAGCAGCAGAAAACCTAACACACTGACCTTTCTCACTAGCCTCCAACAACTACAAATCTATTTCCTGACTCCACAGATTTGCTTAATCTAGATATTTCATACCTGCCGCACACTAATGTAACACATCCAGTACTCTCAGACCTGAATTTCACACATACCCAACAGGATGAAGTCTGTCTTTGCACAGCATTCAAGAATCTTCATGATCTAAAAGATACATGTCTGGTCTTATCTCTAGCAACCACCTCAGCTTTACATTCTGATCACACTGAATACATGTGCCAAGTTCTCTTTTGCCTCATGCAGCCCACTCACCTCCCCTTCCTACCCCAAGCTCAGCTCATAGGCCAATTCTCCTGCGCGGGCTTCTCTGCTCCCAGCAGGACTCCCAAGGCCCTGGACATGCACTTGTGTTTCTTGTTCAAGAAGCTACTATTTTTCCTTCCCCCGTATCTCTCTTCCCATTCTAATAAAGCATTCAAGCAATAAAACTTGAACTCAATCCTAGTTTGGTTTATTCCCAAATTTAGTGCTCTTTCCATCTGATCATACCACACCACAACTGTAGATCACATCAATACATCCAGGCAGAGTGTATCCACAGTACCGTATCAGCTACCACAGCAGGAGTTAAAAGAAGATTCAAAGTCTGCTCCACATTCCTCAAAAATCTTTTCTTTCTGAGATTCTGGGCAAATAAGCCAGGGCAATGGGTTAAAAAGGATGGTGTGCGAGGCCGCCCGAGAGCCAGGTCTTTGGGGCCGGCACCCCATGGATGATTCCTTCCAGGTGTATCCATACTGTGTGCTTGCAAAATGCCTCAGGAATACAGCTATGCGCACACACTGGCAAGTTGATGCAGGTGTACACCAGCAAATGTTCAGAAATCACACCTGTGTGCTCCAAGAGAAATTCCTGCAATCTTTCATTTATCTTCCCACCTACTTACGACAGATGTAGATTAATTTGCACTTGCTATTACCTCAGAACCAGTTGGTCCTCTTACAAAATCACATCCATGGGTGAATAAAACATGTTCACTTCTAGTGGGCTTGGAGGTGGGTAAGGAAATTCGTGAGGAGGTGAGAGGGTTAAAAAGCAAAAGAAAATGGAGTTGTGAAACTGGAGATCATGAGTACTAGTAAAGTCCTAAGTGCCTCCTTATGGAAGAAAAGTACTTCTTTCTGAGCAGGCAAAAGGTCAAGGAGTAGGTCCTGCCGTAAACTTAGTATGGACAAAAAAATTAAGACAGATTTCAAAGAAGGGCGATGGAGTACTGCTAACAAAGACAAAAGTGGAAAGAAAATCTCTTGCCAGGCTGCCTTTGCTAATGCAGAAAATGTATGAATTGACAAAAGAATCCAAGACTTTCATTTTCTAGTGCTGCAAACACAGAAAACTGACAATCGTGGGAAGGAGGAAAGAAACAAGGGGAGAAGATTGGTGGGAGTGAGGTTATGGAGGAGAAAAGAATTTAAAATGGGAGCAGAAAGAGGCACACATTTGCAAAACTGAAAGCACACTAAAAAATAAAAACTAAAGAATTATTTAAGGACTATACTATGGTTACACCCCAGATAGTCTTTCTCGCTCTCTTTTTTTAATACAGAGAAAGGGTGAAAGTATTAAAAAATAAATACATTCAAACTTTCTAGTGGAGAGTTTGACAAACTATTAAAATGAAAAATGTACACAACTAACAACACAAATATTCCTTCTTATCTCGAAGCTAAGTTGATCCTGGCATAAGTATTTAAAGACAAAAGCAAAGGCAAATTATTGCAGCATTGTTTTCCGTGCACAATCTTCATGACAGGTAGCTAGTTAAATAAATTATGACACATCTGTGTAATGTATACCATGCCCTGAAAAGGAAGGTAGGGATTTGTAGCTACAGCCGTGGAACCCATTGTGAAAAGAAAACACCAGTTGGTAACACAGGTAGCATTGTGCAGGTGTACGTCCACAAGATGGCGGTGTGACAGTCCTGTGGCCTGGGCCAGCGCTGCCCTCACACCCACCCCCTAGCCTGGCTGTGCAGATCCTTGAGACATCTTGAAAGTGTTGTCCTTTCACAGGACACATCAGCAGCTACCACCACAATATAACTGCCTTGGGCTTATGACGTCCTACCGTCGGGAATAAACCAGTGTTTGCTTTTCACTCTCACTTTTTTAACAGGCGTGAAAGACAGAATAAATGTTCTAACCTTTTTGTACATTTCAGTCCATTCTGATCATTTTACCAGATAGGTAATTTGAGCTATGAGCATAGCCACAATTCTGCCTTGGTCTCAAATCTAAAACCAATAATGAGATTCCAAGATATTTCTAAGTTTGAAACAATGAAGTAAAAAGTAATTCCCTTTTTGTTCAATTGCTTTTATATGATTATTAAAAAATAGTGCACATAAAAATAATCTCCACATACAGTATCATAAAAAAGATCCAACATGCATATGATCTGAGTTATGTAAAACTATAAATCAAGATATAGAAAGAGATGACAGAAACAAGGTCCATTGTTAACAATTCAGTGAACTCTGAATGGTAGAATTTAGGAGATATTTACAATTTTATTTTTATGTGTTTTTAAACAGTGCAAAATTTATTAATTGCCAGAGATTTAGCTCAGTGGCACTACTCCTGCCTTGGAAACACAAGGTCCTGAGTTCAATCCCCAGTACTACCACCACACACAAAAAAATTTCCATCATATTTTACCACAACAAAATAACAAATTAAAAACTCCTTTTTAAAAAAAAACCCAAATACAAATGACTCCTTTTTAACAAAAACGTTGCTAGCAACACATTTAAAATATTATTCTGCAGAATGATTCTAGGCAAAATCTTTTTTTAATTTGGAGGGAATTTTACCAAAATAAATGAGAACTCTTTTATATATGAACTTTGTCCATAATGAATATCTCTCTGACAAATAGGACTAAGAATGGCAGTTTTATACAATATTCATTATAGCTAACTCAAATCTGAGGATTGTGCATTCCTTAAGTGCATTGCATTAGAATTAAAAGGAACCCTTAACAGATGCTCAGAAATCTAAAACACACTCTGTATTTGACAATGTGGCATAAATTCCCAACTTGTACAACTGCATGGCAAAAAATGGAACCTGTGTGAGCTTCCTCTGGCCGACGGTCTTCCCAGAATACTTCACACAAATCTCACCTCCTCAAGCTTCTTCTCGATCTCCTTGAAGACAAGGTCTGCCTTAAATCCATCCCCAGTAGAACTGGTTGGAGCAGCCTCGATCTGATTCACTCTGAAAGAACTGGGGAAGAGGATCAACTTAAAGTCACTGTGTCACAGATACCAGAAACTGCTGAGGCTGCCGACTTTTAAACAACAATAGAGACGTAGCGACTTTCATCTAAAATCCTGTACAAGCACAGAGCACAAGCTTTTCTTCCCAACTCTTCATCAAATACTGAGTGCTCATTAGGTGTTAAGTGTTCTTGAAGACACCGTCAACCAAAGATACCACCTTCATGAAACTTATGAAGTATAACTGAAAAATACTGTGAATGTTTTTAAAAATTTAGTGAAAGACACTTTGCCATTAAGCCCCCTCAAAATACACTCCCTCACTTTGAACGTACTGATCCTACTATTCTTGCCACTTTCTCAAGTAGTTCTGGAAGTACTCCTTCACGTCTTTGTTTGCACTGCTGTGGCTTGGTCAGTGTTCTAAGGCAACTCAGATGTTTATCTTTCATGGCATTTTGACTTTGGAGAAGAACAGCCAGTCACTCGTACAGAGCCAGAGAATGAGGTGGATGAGGACACACTGTCAGGTTTCTAGGAGCCTGTCTTTTGTCTGGATGGCACACAGGAGAACCACTCACAGAAGGTTCGATCATACTGTGTAAAAGAAAGTCACGAAAAAAATGATAGGGATGAGTATATTTACAGTGAGGGAGGATATTTTGAGAGGAATTAATGGCCTTTACTATAATAAACTTTATTTGAATGTTCACTGTTTGACTATACCTTACATACATGAAAGCAGAGACACTTAAAAAAATAACATAATTACTACAATGGAAGTAAGATAAAGGAAAAGAGAGATTATTTTATGTGTATTAGATGTGCCGTTTGATTGACCGATTGGTGCTGGGGACTGCAGGGCTTCGTGCACAGTAGCCAAGTGCTCTCCCAGCGGCCTACACCCCAGCCCTCTCATCCTACTTGAGACAGCGTGACACCCAAAGGGCTATCTAGGGAGGTAATACTTCAGTTAGACTCAAACTATGCAAATGAGGTAGGCCTTTTGGGCAGGGAAATAATTCCAGTCTGAAAACCCCTAAAAATAAAGAATTTAAAGTAGAAATTAGCTTCATAGTTAAAAGAAATATAAGTTCAGTTGGGCTGGAGCAGAGGAGAAAGACAGGTCAGAGGAATTCACGGGGCAACTAGTGAGGGCCTTTGCAGACCAAGGGCAGAAGTTTCGATTTTAAGGGAGGGGCTCACGGGTACAGCCCTTGCTTAGTGTGCATGAGGCCCTGAGACCTCAGCACCAAAGTCACACACAGAATAGCCCTGTTTTAAATATAAGATCAGTAGAGCATAAACCAACTTACATATTTCACAAAATCAATCTACCTGCCAGCTAGAAAACAGATTAGGGAAAAGTAGAGAGAAAGAGATGAGCCAAGAGGCTACTGCAGCAGTCTAAGCAAGAGACAAGGGTAAGCAGAACGGGGGTCATCAGGGAATGAGAAGCAAGCCCATTGGACTTGAGATTTACCTTTTACCTTCAAAAGGAGATGAGAATTTATCAAGTTGTTTGGTAGTTAGGAAACAACCACTGATAAGTACTGATAAGCGGCCTGATAAAGCAGAAGAGTCAAAGCCCTCACACACAAGGGTGTGGGGTCTGAGGGTTCCTCCACTCTCAAGGGATGGCAGGGAGGGAAGTGGTGAACAGTGCCCATGACTGCAGACGTAACCAGGACCCACGTGGAGGCCCCTGCAGAGTGCAAGGCCCACGGGCCTCAGGCATGCGCAATACCCCACCCTTCTGTCCTCCCCACCACAACCCACTTCTCTCTTCCCATTCCTGCCTCTCTCTGTACCACTGCAGAAACATCTAGTCACTGCCTGCCACGCTGCCATCTGCCTCTGGGGACACAGTCAGACCCAGACCCTTCCCTCACTGCATTTCTATTCTTCCACTGCGGAAGAAAAAGTACGTACACACAATCATGGCAGAGTGCAGCAAGTGTGGGGGTGTAACGAAAAGAAGAAACTATGCAAGACAGTCATGGGATGATTTCTTGAGCCGGTGAATTTAAGCTACACCCTGTTAGAGGAAGAAGGAGAGCTAGCTGCTCAGAGAGGAAAATGCCAAGATCCCGAGGGAGAAAAGTGCTCGATAGATCAAAACAGTAAAATAAGACAAGGGTCACTGGAGCTCAGTTAGTGGGAGGAAATGACATGAAGTGAAACTAGAGTACAGGCAGGGGGACCAGCCACGCAGGCAGGCCAAGTGAGGGAAGCTACGGTCACGGTAACACAGAAGTTTGATCTGGGACGATTCCTAAGACAGCGTACAGTGACATGGGGAGGAGGCACAGGACAGGGGAGAGGGACTCGCTCGGAGGATCTGGGATGATTGCTACGACAGGACGGCGTACAGTGACTTGGGGAGAAGGAGCAGGACAGGGTAGAGGGACTCGCTCAGAGGCTGTGGAGGGGTTGAGATAGGAGGTGCGTGGCCTGGACTATATAGTCTGCCAGTGGGGTCAGCGAGAGAAGACGTGGATTCGAAATAGAAAGAGAATCCACAGGCTTTGTGCTGGCAGTGAGGGAGATGAGAAGAGGTGAGGAAAGGGCAAGGAAGACTGTGAGTACAAGAATGGCGGTGCCTCTGACTGAGCCGAGGACAAATGCAGCGGGAGTGGAGGGACCGGTGTTCCGGGTCAGCATAAGCCGGGAGACAAGAGCTCAAAGCGGAAGTCTACCTGGAGAGAAAACGGAGCAATCTGCATAATGAAAATACAGAAATTCCCAGGAACAGCCTTCAAGAATTATAGAAAAAGGGCAGCCCAGTGTTTAGAAGTCAGAGATAGAAGGGGAAGCTACTACCAGTGAGGACTCGGGCAGAAACCAGGGAGGCACGGTGTCAGAGAAGCCCAGAGGGAAGAAGATGCAGGAGAGATGTAAGCAGGTCAAACGCTGCAGAAAAGTCAAGCATCTGCGGGATTTGCTAACGCTGAAGATTATAGAGGACCGGGAGGAAGGCAGCACCAAGGGCTGAGGGCATGAGACAATTACACTGAGCTGAAGAAAGAAGTGGGAAAGACACCGCGGTGCAGCCCTTCTGAGACATTCCTTTCAGAGGAAGAGTGAAATAGTGTGGGCTGGGATGGGGGGAGATACTGGTGGCGAGGAAGTTTGTTTTTTGGGGCAATGGAATAAAAATGGCATCTTTGACTAATCTCCTTAAGAAATGTAGCATTCCTTCTGGATGTGGTACACGAGAGATCTGTAACTTCTAACAGTCTTCTAATTTTATAATTACATTAAAACTTATAAATATAGGACCAGGGAGTTAGCTCAGTGGTTCCGGCTCCTGTCTTGCAAGCGCAAGGACCTGGGTTTGATCCCCCGGTAACCACATACCATACTGGGCATGGAGACTCACGCTCAGCAGCAACCAGTACCACATACCACAGTGCCGGGCGTGGTGGCTCACGCCTGTAATCCCAGCACTCGGGAGGCAGAGGCAGGAGGATTGCTGTGATGTGAGTTGGAGGCTGAGCTCAGGGCCAGCCTGAACCACAAAAAGTGAGACCCCGTCTCAAAAAAAAAAAAAACTTATAAATATATAAAATATACAATTTGCCACCCTTGCCACTTTAAGTATATGGTTGAGTAGTATTAAATATATTCACAATGTTGTACAACCATCACCAACATCCATCTCTATAACCATTTTCACCTTGCAAAACTTAAAACTCTATATCCATTAAACAACTTCCTGCCCGCTCCACCCGTGGCAACTACGATTCTTCTTTTTATCTCCATGATGGTGTCTATTCTGAGAACTTCATAAAAATGGAGCCATGTGGTATTTGTCTTTTTGTGACTTGCTTCTATCACTTAATATAACATCTTCACATTTCACTTGCTGTTGCGTGTGTCAGGATTTCAAGGAGGGTTGGGCTGGTTTAAAGATTAACACATCAGAGCATGTACGCCTGATCATGGCGATGAGCCAAGGAAAAGAGGTTGGGGGAGAAAAGTCTCAGGAAGACGACAGGGTGGAGGATCTAGGACATGGGACCCAGGGAAGGAAGGGGCAGATAGATGCAAGACGCTAAGGACTAATGACTTCTATTTTACCACATAGCATAAGGCAAAGAAATCAGGAGAGTGAGCACAAAGGGTGGGTGTGGACAGTCGAAGAGGCTGAAAAGTGAGCCTACAAGAGGGATCACGGGAACATGGCCCAGGAATGGACGGAAGCAGCAGAGCAGCTCCGGGGCTGGAACACTCCAGCCTTGGCAAATTCAGTTTCATCTTTCAAGACTCAGTCCAGAAAACTCTTCTCAAGATTGATACTACATATATATATAAATTTTATATGTAAATTTTTTTAAAGTTCTTTTTTTTTTTTTTTTTTTTTTTTTAGTGTTTTTGAGGTAAGGTCTCTCTTTGTAGTTCAGGCTGGTCCTGAACTCAGCTGTAAACTCACAGCAATCCTCCTGCCTCTGCCTCCTCAGTGCTGGGATTATAAGCGTGAGCCACTATGCCCCAGCATTGTTGTATGGGGTTACCAGAGATCAAACTAGGGACCTTGTGCTTGCAAGGCAGGCGCTGGAACCACTGAGCTAAAGCCCCGGCCCCTCGACACTGTATTTTAACCAAGAACAACAAAATGCTCTGTACACCCAGTTTCTAATTCACAACAGGCATTAAGTCTATAGTGACTGACAAGTGAAACTGCATTAAACTCTCCTTCCTAAATCCTGACTTCTTCCTCTCCCATTCCTATCAGAATCACTATAGAACAGAAGCCTCTTAGTCAAAAGTCTGGGAGAGTGATCTAAAACCCAGTGGTCACAATGAGATCTCCTACACGAGCCAATTCCATTTTATTAATGATTCAATTTTGCCTTTTATCATCTTTGTGCCCTTTTCCTAACTTGCCACTTCTTAAATGTATAAGATAGTAATAATTAATACTTGTAGCATATTCTGGTGTACAAAATATCTTGATTTCTTATGCTCCAAAGGTCCCAGTGTCCTTGATGTATCCCCACGGGGCACAAATATCACTCTACCTTACTTGCTTTGAAAAGCTCTTGAAGTTCCTAATTAATCAATTTTTCATCTGGGTAAGGAAAAGGTTAGTGTGCATAAAGCACGATCAATATTCTCTGAAAATCCTTTCTTGCAGTTTTCTGTACTTGATGTGTGCCCTGCTCAAGGGGAAAGTGACATACCAATTTAAATTTTTTTTAAAAGAGAGATTATCCACAATCACCAAAAGATATTTCTGATGATTTCTATTTTGTTTTTGTAACAAGATCTCACTATGTTGCCCAGGCTGGCCTCAAACTCTTGGTGTTCAATGATCTTCCTGCCATAGCTTTTTAATTTTTTTAATCAGGACCTTGTGCTTACTAGGCAGGCACTGAACTGTACTATGTCCCCTGCCCAGCCTTCTAAGTGACAGGACTACAGATACAGGCTACTGTACCTAGCTACTCATAATTTCTTTATAAACAAAGTTCTTTCCAGCCATGAATGTGGCACATGTCTATAATCAGAGTATCCTGAGAGCTAAGGCAGAAGTATTCCGAGTGCTAGCCCAGCCTGGGCAATTTAGTCATTAGCAAGGCCCTGCCTTAAACTAAAAAATAAAAGCACTAAGGATGTAGCTTAATGGGAAGGTCCTGCAATCAATTCCCAGTACCACAAGTTAACAACAAAACAAAAAAGTTCTTGCCACAGAAACAAATTCTGATTCATTTTTATGAATATGCTTTAGATGTAAATTTCTTGGAATAAATCTAATGTGTAAAGTGTTGGAAGGGATCTCGAAGATCAGCCAGTAGAATCAGCTAGTGACGTGCTGGAATTCCTTCTAAACGTGTCCCCAAATTTCACTGTGAAGCTTACATAGGCTCCTCTTCAACAGTTTCAAGGACTGAGAACACAGAGCAGTCAACAAATAAGAACTTTGAACTGAGACGATTGACTCCTACCATGTCAGACTTTTTTAGATAAAACTTTCAACTCTGATCATCCATCTCGTGTCCACCCAGGGTATAAAACCTGTGGTGTAGTTTTTATGAGGATCAGAGAAGTGGGACGGGCGCACAGTTCAGTGACACAGCACTTGTTCCCCACACACAAGGCCCTCAGTTTGGTCCCGACCATGGGGGTGGGGAGGAGTGAGGCATGCACCGTTGACCTGGCCTACAGTAGGCCCTCAAAAGAGGGGTGTTAAAGAATTCCTACAACTCAATAATAAACGAGCAAATAACCCATGTGAAGGTGAATATTTCTCCAAAGATGATACAGAAGTGGTGAAGAAGCACCTGAACAAAGGTTCCACATCATCAGCGGCTGAGGAAATGCAAATCAAAATCACAATGTCACTTTACTCCCACTACTACTGCTAAAACAATAAAGATATTAATGAGCAACAAGAATGTGGACAAATGAGAACCTTCATAGAAGCGGGATATTATTCAGCTTAAAAGGGATGAACATTGAAAGCATTTTGTTGCGTGAAGGAAGCCTCTCACGCATGATGACACATCACCTAAAAAGCGCAGCACAGGCAAATCCACAGACAGAAGTCGTCGAGCGGCTGGCTGCTGGGGACTGCAAGGAGCAGTACGTGGGGGATGACTGCTAATGGGTGTGCACTCCATTTGGGAGAACGAAAATGTTTTAAAATTGATTATGATAGTGACTGCATGACTCTGTGATATTCTATAAACTGCTCAGCATATACACTTAGAATGGGTGAGTTGTTTGACATCTGAATTATGTCTCAATGGACATATGTTTAAAATCATTTTGTTGCTCTTCTTTTTAGTGTCTGAAAGGAATATAACAGCCAACATTTTTATTACTCATTTCCAAGTCTATCAGTTGACTGCTAGTCAGCACTGATTAGAAACAAGTTATGCAATGCACAGAAATAGGAGCAAAGTTCACAGTTAGCACATCGCTTTGACGTCAGAGTAGGCACACAGTTCTATGCCATCAGGAATATAGTCCCAAGACCTGGGAGGTGAAAGACAATAAAAGTGAAACCTCTTAGTGATATGATAGCAAGTACAATCAGATATACCACCTCAACCAAGCTCTGAGCTTAGAAAAGTTAGATACATGTCCTATTCTGTACTAAAAATTCAAGTTCATGTTTTCTAAATGCCTAAATGATATCTAAATATCATTTAAAAATGATATTTTTATCATTTATCAAATGATACCGGGGAATCGAACCCAGGTGCTTGCGCTTGCAAGACAAGCGCCGGACCCACTGAGCTAACTCCTCAGCCCCAAGGGATGACTTTATAAACTCATTTTAACAGCAAACAAATTAATGGTGTCATAAGCATGGAGACAGATAAAAGTAACAGAAGATTACTGTATATATATTCTTAAATACTTTAAAACAGAACTAAAATTGTGTGTGTGTGTGTGTGTGTGTGTGTGTGTGTGTGTGTGCAATGTTTCTGCTAAGAAGGTCTACAAGTAGTAGTAACAAGAGGCACAGAGCTAGAAACAACATGGTGGTTTCTAAATACCATTCTCTGCTAAAGAGAACCAGGACTCCTCAGAGAAACAACTCATCCCTGGGAAGGAGCATGGAAAGTACAAGATGACCCAGAAAGGAGGAAAGTACTACTAAAAAGAATCACGGGGGCTTATGATTTAGCTCAGGGCCATAAGGTTGCCACTCTTTGAGTCAGGGGCATCCTATGCATCAAGATAATTTATATCATGGATTATAATCTACTGAGTAAAACAAGGTTCATGAGTTCATATAGTATACATGGAGAAATGTAAAAACAGGATAGGAAGGAAAGCTCTGCCCTGCCCTCAATGCAGTAAATAAACATAGCAGAGGCCAGGCCTGGTGTGCACACCTCTAATCCCAGCACTTGAGAGGCTGAGGTCAGTCTTGAGCTACATAGGGAGTTCAAAGCCAGCCTGAACTATACAGTGAGAGCCTGTCTCAAAAACAAAACAACATTTAGGAGATTGCTCAAAAAACTACAACTAGAGGTGCCATTTGACCCAGCTATTCCTCTGCTAGGGATATACACAAAAGAATTAAAAAATTTATATCACAGTGACATATGTGCACCCATGTTTATAGCAACTCAGTTTGTGATAGCTAAATCTTGGAAACAACCAAAATGACCATCAGCTGGAGACTGGATAAAAAAAGCTGTGGTTCTTCCACAGAATGGAGTATTACTCTGCCATAAAAAATGATAAATTTCAATCATTTATATTTAAATGGATGTACCTTTAGGACATCCTCATAAGTGAAATAAATAGGTCACAGATGTGTAAATATTGTTTGTTTTCTCTGGTATGAGAAAATACAGATGTAAATAAGTTCTAGAATGTATGTTACATATTGTGAAATAGAAAATACTCAAAGCGAAATGGGGTGAAGGGGGAAAAATAATGAGATTATGACCAAAAAAAAGGAAAAATGTTTATTTATATAGGGGGTGGGGATGGTAGGGTGTAGAGCTATGGGAAAAAATAAAAATTGAGTTGTGTCATATACCGGTACAAATTCTCTGCAATCATGACATATAAATGTAATGTACCAATAAAGATTTCAATTTTTAAAAAATTAAAGAACAAACAACAACAAACATCTACACAAGGGATGACAAATTTAGATCATCAGTGTATGCTAAAACTAATGAGTAATAGGTGAAAGTGTGACCAGGCAAAGCGTTTCACCACAACTTATTTATTAACTACAAAGAAGAAAGAAAAAAAATCCAAACTTTTCAGAGGAAAATATGATAGAGACACTAACCAAATAATCAAATGTAGCATTATCAATACAGGACAAGCAACATCATGCACTGCAGGATATGATGTGCTGAAGATTCACCATTGCTTAATCCCTAACTCACTATAGGAAAACAAGTGTAGACCCAGAGACACTTCACTTTTATTGAACGTACTTGTACCTTTCAAAATGGCAGCTAAATGCATTCAGGGATTTCTTCTGGACAGGGAGAAAAATTAAATCTTCAATATTCTTGGAACAACTGCTGAACTAAGTATGTCCTTTAGATGACATATTATACAGTTCTTAGTTACAGTTTGTAGTGTTAATTTTTCTTATTATGATAGCTACTGTGGTTTTTCATTTTCTTAAATATGCACACAAAAAACTTTAGGGATAAATGAAAATTCAAAATAGTCAAGTGAAATATGCACACAGATATATGTAGAGAAAAACAATAAAGCTAATAGGGCAAAATGTCCAAACTGATAAATCTAGGTCCACAGTTTATGCAAGTTCCTTGTACTAGTCTTGCACATTTTCCCTGTATATGCTTGAAACTACACCAAAAGACAAAGTTCTAATTGAAATGGAAATTCAGAAAAGGAAAAAGCTAATCACCTTTAGTGCCACTACTCCAAGGAGACTGCTGTATTCATTTTCCTGTATGTCCTCGTCTCTGAGCAGACACACTGTTGTAATTGTTACATAAAAGAAATTATTACTTCTAACTTGCAAATTTCATGCATAGCTTTTGATTTTAAAAAACTGGAACAACCCAACTATCTAAATCCTCAATCAAGGAATGAATAAACAAACTGCAGTAAATCCACATGATGGAATACTACAGAGCAATAAATAGGAACAAGTTACTGATACTGTGTGCAATTAAGTGGGTGACTCTCAAATGCACTATGCTAAATGAAAGAAGCCAGCCTCAAAGCCTCTTTTATTTCACTCACATGACATTCACGAAAAGGGAAAGCTACGCCAGCAGTAAGTAGGTGAATGGTTGCCAGAGGTAAAAGGGTAGAAGGAACAGCTGACGAGAAATAGGTACAAAGAATTAGGGAAGAAGGGAGAGAACTGTTCTATGCCTTCATTTTGGTAGTATATAATTATCCAGGACATGTATGACAAAACTTATAAATAAATATATTAAAACCATAAATTTTGCTGCACGTAAATTAAACCATACTTTTAAAAAAAGAAACACATAACAAAGTCGAGTTTTATAAATAATGTTCTTTTAAAAATATAAATAAATTTTTAAAAAAAGAATGTGCCTTTAATCTAGCACAGAATGCAAATTTATCTTTTGTGTGCATTATAAGAGTTTTCTACTTATACAAAAAGATCAGGAGGGCATTGATACCTATGTTCAAAACTGGTCTAATTAAAGAAAAATTTAACTGTACATCAAATACAGTTGTCACAGTTCTTAACCATGATCTCTTCTCATCCTTTTCAAGACCCTATTGCGGCACTGAACATTTCTCTACACTAATGCAACAGTCTTCCACACATTCAAGCCTCTGTTCTCTCCTCCACCGAAATCAAAGCAACACCAGATGGACACAGAGAATGTAGACTATAACCAACCATGTGATCTTTTGATAAGCCCATATTCTACAAGATAAATTCCTAACTCCTAAGCATAGCATTTGAAATGTTCTGAAACCAAGCTGTACTGCTCCCCTTCCCCAGACAGTACTCACTCCACACACACACACACACACACCCCACCCCCACACCCCCCGGCTCAGGCCCATGTGAAACAACCTACCCTCCGCTCACCCCCACAGCATGACTTACCAAACTTGCCTGTATTTTCTTTTTTGGAATATTTTTATGCAATTGATCGCTCTCCGTGTTCGATATTTACCTGTTTTTATTTTTTTATTAATACATGTTTTTAGTACACAATAGTTACATTTCCTGTGAGGAGCTGGTACAGGTACAAAACCTACTTCCCCTAAATGTTTATACATATACGCCTGGATTGCCCTTTCTCCTATCTTTCTGCTGGATACACCTAATCCACCCAGTTCAAAATTTACCTTCTTCTTGTGCTTGCTTCGGCAGCACATATACTAAAATTTACCTTCTTCTACTTTTACTTTTTGCTGTTTGTCAATACTGTGGGGCTGAACCAGGGAATGCTGAGCTAAACCCCACCCCTTTTAATACTATTTTAGACAAGGTCATGGCCAGGCTCGCCTAGAACTTATGATCCTTCTGTTTCAGCCTCCCAAGTAGGTGAAGTTAGAGGTGTGCACCACAATGGCCAGGACCAAATAAATTCCTGTAAGCTGTAACCCTAGAAAAAAGTATGTCTGTCCTCCCCACATACTTAGGAGGATTAAACATCAAGTGTCTGAGCATGTAGCAGTTGCTCCATAAATGTTAGCTAATTGACTAACTAGGCAAGTCAGTTTATAGGCCATGGGGAGCTTAAAATTATTTTATTTGCAACAGCAGAGTTAAAATTTTCCCAATTTAGCTTTTAAAGTGGGTGATGTTTCATCATTAAATCTATCAATTATATCTGCAATATGTATTTCAAGTCAAACTCCTTTTGGTCATTAATATGTCACCTGCAATTTTTTTCAAGTTTGTTTTTCCAGAAATATCAACCTTGTGTAATGTGAGCAACTTTTTCTCCCAACGATTTAGACTCCTGAAAATAAGAAAACTTTGAGAATTCCATATTTAAAATGGAATCTGTTGCCCAAAATGCATAACTTTCTACTCTGAGAAGGGTATACAAATTATGCTGGCTCTGACAGCTCTGCCTAGTTTAGTTTTTACTAAGTATTTCTGACTCCAAGTATGGACTGGATCAAATGCCAGCGTCAGTACAAAATCAATGAATCAGAATTAATAGCAAACTTAAGATTTAGTGTCTTTTATCTGATTGGTTCAATAAACATTTAATCACTATGGGAGACAACCCAGGGGCAAGAGAAATCAGTTTAGACCTCAAATATTTCATGTAATATTTAATAAAAGTTGCATTACAATACAATCAAAACAAAACTGTAATAAAACCCAAGAGCTACAAATATTTAAAAGGACATGATATTTGAGATGGGTCTAAAAAAAAACAACTTTTACCAAAAAAAAAAAAAAAATGATATCCTTGGCAGAGAAAGATAAAAAAGAAGAGAGGAGAGACCCAAGGGCTTGCAAGATAATAATGCAAGTATTCTGTAAAAGAAGTGTATCTCATATCCCTTGTATACAAATGGTATGATAATTACTAAATAATTCAGGAGATACAAAGAAGTCAATCAGTGTTAATATCTCAGGCACAGCTGAAAAGAAGAAGGAGGGAAAACAAGACAAGGACATCCAACTTCATGGAGCAGCTTCCCCAGACCTGAGGGGTGAGGAAAGAAACTAGACTGAGGTGTTCCTGCAAAGATGGTCCCCAAAATGTCTCACCATGAAAGAGAATAATTAAAGCAAGCAGAAAAATACAGGATCTGTTTTTGTTTCAAAAACAGTTTCCTGACAGAAAGTAAGGAGCTGGTGGAGGAAAAATGCAAAAGCACTTATATGTAATATGTAAAAGAAAGTTACAGCACAGTTGGAAACACAAACATGCAAAGGGGAAAGCTAGACCTTAACAAGAAAGGGGACTTGACAAGAAAGGCCACTTTCCTTCAAAGAGAGGTAACAAAGTTGCACGATTCTACAAGAGCGGGACAGAAAGTGCCTGGGGCCTCTAAGATTACAGGTACCAAGAAACAAACAAACAAAACTCAGCAACAAACATGCATTTGCAAAGACCCAGTGCCATACGTATTTGGTAGCTTTCTCTCTATCACTCTGGAAGCCTGAGAAGTCAGCTATGGAAAAGGAAACCAAAAAGTGATCCGCTTAAATTCCACGAGCCGCCAGGGTTGAGACCAGCAGGCCGACCCTCGGGCTGCAGGCAAAGAATCTTCTTTTGACTACACCGCCTTGTCTCCAGGGAAAAAAATTTCCCTCGGGCCGGGTAAGTTTAAAGGCCAGTGGCCAGTTTTAAAGCCGTGGGATCGTGGAATCGAAGCACTGTAATGACACACTTTCCCTGGAAGACCAAGGCAATCAAACTAGTTTTCTCATCAACTGTGAGAAGTCCTAAGGATGAACTGAGATCCACTTACCTGGCGGCTTCTGGAAAGCCCATCTTGTAGAGTGTCACTACAGCTGCTCCACCAAGGCCCAGATTGTGCTGCAGAGCCACCTTTGCACCGGGAACTTGTCTCTTTCCGGCTTCTCCTCTCAGCTGCCAGCAGAGTTCCACACACTGGGCCAGACCTGGCGAATCGAACACAGATTAGGACGCTCTCTGCACCAGCTTTCTCGAGCCAGCAAAGGGCTCGCAACTACTCGTGACTTTTCATTAAAGCACTTAAGGCGGGGCGAGGTTTGCCTTGGTAATTCTCTTAAAGTGCGAAAAGGTTTTGCACGTTTGTCCATTTCCAAGAAATCTCTCTATTTAGACAATATCCCGGTCTAAGAAATTCCCTTTGTACCTTTTCAGCCTGTCGTTTTCTGGCACGCTGAATGAGAAAACAATACACACTTCACCAGCCCAGGAAAAACAGCTCACAGATAATTTCACTAATTTTTACCATTTTTAAGCGTATCAGAAGAAAACAGTCTAGGATTTGGGAGATCACTTTCCCCAAATTATCTTGCTGGTAATAGGGATTTTCCCTGTTTCTTCCCCAAGTAATTCACAAGTATGAATTGTTCTCCAAAAGTGTTCTCAGCTGTTGCAAGAAAACCTTGGGATTCACAAGAATCGTATTTTGTCCCTTGGAAAACAAAATCAAGGATTTTTAGAGCTGGAGGGAACTTAATGTGAACACAGAAACAGTTTAAACAATCTGTGGATAGTAAATAATCAGCAAACTAATTCCAGAGTTAAGATTAGAACCTGCGTCTCAAGGTTTTAAATTGGCTGAGTTAGAAGTGTTCTATCAGGTTACACCGGTCTCCCCATCCCACCGCCTAGTGTGTATTCCTCCATCCACAGCCTCAGCCACAACTTCTGATCCCTGTGTACCTGTGACAGTTTCCTACACAAACACCAACCTCCTCGAGAAATTCCCACTTCTCATTTCCAAGCAGTATGCACAAATTTAAGAATATATCTTAAACACTGAAAAACTAAATCTACATATTTAATGATTTTTTTTGAATTGTGAACATTCTTGAAATTAATGAGGAAGATCTAAGTGAAATGATTCAATTATACTCCCACTTTGGGTCAATCCATTTAATTAGAAATCTGCCTTATAAAAAAACCTAAACATTTAATGGGATGCATAAGACAAAGTATTCAAACTGGCATTACACGCAAAGGGTGGGGAAATATTGCTAGTTCCCCACGCAGAGAATAAATCTGTATGGTTTACAAATACTTGAGAAATATTTAACACCTCACCATTGGTCAAATCAAACAGAAAGATGCTATTTAACAAACTAAATTGATAAGAATATTTAAGGACCGGGGATTTAGCTCAGTGGTTCTGGGCGTGTCTTGCAAGCGCAGGGACCCAGGTTCCATCTCCGGTTAACCACATATAATCCTAGGCATGGAGACTCACACCCAATCAGCACCACAGACCACAGTGCTGGGCGTGGTGGTTCACGCCTGTAATCCCAGCACTCAGGAGACAGAGGCAGGAGGATTGCTGTGATGTGAGTTTGAGGCTGAGCGCAGGGCCAGCCTGAACTACAAAGCAAGACTGTCTAAAAAAAAAAAAAAGGAATATTTAAAACTGGGAACAATCACAGTTAAGGAGAGAGTTAAGACACCTCCATACAGAACTGGTGAAAGCTTAACCCAGCACCTTTTAGGGACAAAACCCAGTCATAGACACCATTTGATATCCAAGCTGCTTAGAGCATCACATTGTTACAACAATGAAAAACTAAACCATCTAAAAGAGAACGAATGGGGAATGGTTATATAAATTGTGACCATCCATGTGCAAAAAGGAAAAGAGAAAAATTTTACCCCTTTGCTCAAATCTCTCACTACACACCTCTGTTACCAGATCACATTCATCCTTCTACACACCATTTCTCCAGGGAACACCAAGTGGGTATCCCATAGTTCAATTCAATTCTTAGACTATCGCTGGGCATAGTGGCACATGCCTGTAATCCTAGCACTTAGGAAGCTGAGGCAGGAGGATCTTCACAAGTTTGAGGCCAGTCTGGGCTAGTGAGTTCAAGCCAGGCTGCATTATATAGCAAGACCCTGTCTCAAAACTCAAAAAGAAAAGAAAGCAACCAACTTACACTATCTACCTGAGATTGTAGCTACACATCTGAGTCCCACAACTTCTTTCTTGGGATAATTTGCTAGGCTCTCAGAATTGAGGAGATACTTTTGCTACATTATTACAAAGGACAGAGAAGAAGGGGCTCATCAGCAAGATCTAGGATCCTGAACAGAGGAGCTTCTGCTGTGCTGCCCTCCTGGAAAGTGTCCATCATCACCAACCAGGAAGCTCACCAAATCTCCTGGTCAGAACATTTCCGTGGGCCTTGATCTCTAGGACCCCTACATTTTCAAGGAGGCCAGTGTGCTGGTCTGAGAGCTCCAACCCTCTAATGTGTCCAAAAATAAGACCTAACCAGAAAATAGGCTCTAGTGTGATGTTTCAGGGTCCTCCTAACCTGAAAATAAACCCCAGTTCAAATCATCAGGCAGACAGATGCACTCATTACATCTATTGAAGCACAAGACACCCAGGTCCACACAGGGGCTCTGCATGCCGGCTCCCCTGAGGACAGGTCATAGCAAAGGGTCACAAAGCTGCAGGGTAGGAGTCCTGTGAGTCCCCAGCACAGCACTTCAGCCGTGAAGGACTCCGTGTCTCCTCACCAGTGTCACCGCAGCCTGCAGGGCAGAGAAGCCTTGCTCACCTGTTTATCTGCAGCACCAACTGCAGGGAGGGACTAGGCCAAGGGAGCATGGTACACTTTATTGATGTAATGATTGATTTATCGACGGGTATTTGGAGTACCTACCACGTTTCCAAGAAAACAAGACCTAACTAGAAGATAAATTCTAGGATTTTTCAGAATGCTTGTAATATAAGCTCTGACCCCAAAATAGCTCCAGTTAAGATCAATGTATTTAGTACGTCCAGTACAATATATGATGGATGTATTGAATTATAAAATAATATTAATATATAAATAAATATAAATGTCATTAACATTAATACTTAAATGATAATGTAAATTATAATTATTTGTAAATTTCCATGCAGTGCCTTTGGACAGAGGTAAATAGCTATGTAAATAGATGAACTGGAGACTTACCATATCACTAAATGACCAACCTATCAGAGTGCAACACAACACACAGGAATAATTTATTCACTTCGTAACAAACAACTGTGGTTGTGTCTAATATGAATCTTCATAATTCAAGCATCATGTATTATGATGAATGTATTAAATCTACTTGTATAAAATGAAGAAACATTTTCTGAATTTTGGTGCCTGAAATCTTTTGTCATTTTCTGTGGCCCATCATTCTTATCATTTCTGCTGCCACACTTGCCTCAAAAGGCTTCAATTTACCCTTGATTTATGAAAACTTTGGGAAGTGTAGCCCGCAAGAGGTCACAACATGAGTGAAGATCTCATGGGATAAAACCACTGACAGCTGTGTTGCCAATGTCTATGAGCAGGCTGCTGCATGGACCACGAGGGCTCTTTAGGGAGAGCTCTGTTGCTGGACCTGAGAGAGTGGGTCCGATGGTTCTATACGAAATGAAGCTGCAAGAAATTTAGGCTGGAATGTGGGGGCTTGGGAGTTACGATAGCGTAACAACAGAAAATGATAGGACTGTATTTGGATAAATGTACATTTTTGTACACAAATGTAGATTTTTGTACATGAATAAATGTAGATTGTTGTACATGAAAAAATAAGACATCCTCTGAAAATAAATTATCTTGTGTCTTTTGGAGGACAAAGTAATATATAACCTGTGTCATTTTCTGGGAAATACAGTGATCCCCTTGTCACTTGGTCTTTTGGGGGATCAGTCCCACCTTGAGATGACCTTATGCCTCCCACTTTAAGTCACTACTTTATCATAAATTCAGGTGAGGGATTATTATGATTAACAATTGATACTTCTGTCACTCAGGAAATTCAGAGGTTTTGAGGAATTTTATGCAAGAACGAAAAGATAGCCCTGGGCTGAGGAGTTAGCTCAGTGGTTCTGGCGCCTGTCTTGAAAGCGCAAGGGCCTGGGTTCAATCCCCGGTAACCACATAACAATACTAGGCATGGAGACTCACCCCAGCAGCAATCAGTACCACATACCACAGTGGTGGGTGTGGTGGCTCACGCCTGTAATCCCAGCACTCGGGAGGCAGAGGCAGGAGGATTGCTGTGATGTGAGTTGGAGGCTGAGCTCAGGGCCAGCCTGAACTACAAAGTGAGACCCTGTCTCAAAAAACCTAAAAATTAAAAAAAAATTTTTTTAAATAAAAATTTTAAAAAAGAAAAGACGGTCCTAATACAAGTATGTCAAGTATCAGATGAAGATCAAGAACATATTTCGAAAAAACCACATATACCTCTTACTACACAACACAGGACAAGTCGCTGTGTTCCCCTTTAAAACGATGTTTACAAAGTTTGTAACAATACAGAGACATTGAGGCATTCATCCAGCAAATGTTTACTGCATGCCCGACCTGGGCCATCTTCTGCAGAAGGCTCAGCAGAACCAGCAATAAACAAGATTAGCATGTTCTCCTTGTGAAGTTGATAGTCTGAGAAATAAAGATGTTGGCATTTAAAATGGCCAATAACACGACCTCAGGCATCAACACAGGAGTGAAGAGCCCTGAGCAGGGAAACTTCACATAGCTTGACACGTGGAGAGGCGCCCAGATAAAGGAAAATCTAAACAGATCCTATGACTAGACAGGACCTAATCAGAGACAAAAGGAGAGGAAGAACGTGTCTGGAAGAGAGACCAGCACGTAAAATGAAAGGACATGGCCTGCTTGGGAAGAGAACGTTAAGTGGAGGAGGTTAACGACACGACATGAAGTGTTCATGACATCTAACAGGGGAGCGGGGGAAAAAGGAGAAAGGAGAGGGGTGGAGGTGGAACATGAACGAATACGCTGGAAACATTTCCAGATTTCACAGTAATTTTAAATCATACCTGATACTGGAGAATGTGTAGTGCATAGAAGGGAGATAGGGAATAAAGATCCATATTATCAACTTAGTTTCTTATTTATTTGCCTTTAAAAATGCTGTCAGTCGGAAAACATGGGTTACATGAGCTGTCCAGTTTTCTACTTTCAGATTAAAGAAGAGTCCTTTGTGTTTCCAGAATCTAGATCTGAATCAACTTGAATCTATTTGCTAGTACTGGGGCGTTGGCTGAGTGACACTGTGCCTGCCTTGGAAGCCCAAGTCCTGAGTTTGGTCCCTGGTACCGCAAAAAGAGGAAAAAAAAAAAAAGAACCTACTTGCCAAAATGCTGAAAAAACAGTTGGGAAAACATAACTTTTTCAGCAAATTAAAAATTTTTCCCTTCCTTGGATAATTTCTGGCATTGAACTGAAAACCATTTTTCCTTCTACTTGGAAAAAGTAAACTATCAAACACGAACATGATACCCATATAAATAAATGATGGATGAGCACAGAAATGGGAGTCATGTCAAGGAGCATATCCAGCTAGTGGTGCCCAATAGTCTCTCATGAAAGGAAAACTTTTCCTTTAAACTTAATTGCTTCATTTTAGCACTGTGTGTGTGTCTTACTGGGGGTTGAAATCAAGGGTGATGTACCACTGAGCTACACCAAAAATCCTATTTTTATTTTGAGACAGGACTTCTGTAAACTGCCCACACTGGCCTCAGAGACCCAGGACATCCACCTGACTAAGCCTCAGGTAGCTGGGATTACAGGCATATACCAATGTGCTCAGTTCTTTATCTTTTTGCTGCAAAAATTTCCTAACAAGGGCTAGGGATTTAGCTCAGTGGTTCCAGCACCTGCCTTGCATGCACAAGGGCCGGGGTTTGTAACCACATACAACAATGCCAGGCACGGTGACTCACACCTACCAGCAATCAGTACCACATACCACAGTGCCAGGTGTGGTAGCTCACACCTGTAATTCCAGCACTTGGGAGGCAGAGGCAGGAGGATTGCTGAGTTTGAGGCTGAGCTTAGGGCCAGCCTGAACAACAAAGTGAGACCCTGTCTCCAAAAAAAGGAAAAAGCAATCGTCCTGGGTCTCATTTCTCCTAGTTCTCAAGGGCATGCATTAAAGTTTAATCGTAAAACTCATCTCTACTCATATCATAATGGAAAAATGTAAAGCTCTGGGCAATGGAAACACAGATGGGTATCCTGGGGGATATGATAAAAGGTGATAGATGCTTCAGTAAAAACCTACTTAGTTCTTCTGAGTTCTGACTTCTAATGAACTCTATCAGACTTAGGTCTTGCCAGGCATTATCTTTGGGGTATTTCTTTTGGTAACCTCCTGTACAATAAAAGAAGATGCATGCCATAGTTTGCATGTGTTAGGTCTCTCATTTAGAATTCCATTTATTTCCACCTTATTTTCATTCCTACCTTATTTTCTTAACACCTAAGTAATTAGTTATAGCTTTAAAAGTACTGGTATATATAAATAAAAATCACAGGACAGGATAATAAATGAACCATTAAAAATATGAAGAGCTCTGTGAAGTAGGAAAAATAACTACATCCTATTAGGTGATCAGAGCATCGTGGAATTGGGAAAGGTCTAAGCTTTCATCAAATCCAAGGCCATAACAAATGGACAGGTCCCTTTACAACATTCTCATCTTGTTAAATACACTTTTAGCACACAGCCTCTGTGACAGGTTATGCATACTCTAATAAGGTAACATGTTCCACTTTTGAAGATCCATAAGAGAAATTTCTATGAGTTATGCCAAAGTCTACCTTCCTGGGAATTCTTTCCAAGGATCTTTTTCTCACCAACAAGTACATCTCATCTCTCTAGGCAACTGTTCAGAGGTTGACAGAGCAATAATGTATTTAATCATTTCTTTACATTTGCAAAATCTTGTCGTAGGTATTGCACAGGCAGTGAAAAAGCACAGATGACACCTTCATAGGCTCTTAATCAAATAGGGAAGACTTTTCTAAAAGTGTATAATCATAATACGCACCATAAATGTCAAAAGCACTGAGAAAGCATAATGGGGATTCTGAAGAGAAAAATATGAAATCAGTGTTTGTTGGGACAGGATTTCTACGAGATGGGCACTTCTGAAAGGAGGGGCCTAAGGTACAGCTCTGTGGTTAAGACCATGGTCTCCAGAAATACACGACCTGGGTTGGAATCTTAACTTTGCCATTTGATAGCATGGTGGCTTCTGACAAATGACTAAAAATATCCACATCTCTATTTTCTTTTTTTTTAAACAAAGTATCTAAAAAGACGAGAACAAAGGGGATTTATTAATAAAGAAAACTCATGACCATGCTGAGCACTAAGCACTGTTTAAGTGTTTGCTGTTTTTATTATTGAGAAAATAGCAAAAGCAGAGTCTATCAAAGTGAGAAAAAATTAAATCCATCAGGTAAAAGCAAATAGACTGAATTGAAATATGTTCTTCTTTCTGCATCTCTTCTGAATCCCAACTAGATGCAAATGCTAGCGAAGTGCCTGGCACATACAGGTACTCTGTACCGAAGTGCCTGGCACATTTAGGGACTCTGCACCCTGCTATCCCCCTTCCCTTGCCTTCTTGTCATACCTCTGGTCTGTGCTTCTGTGTCTTATATTCTGATACTTGTATAATTATAATTGAAGTAGTGAAGGTAGGTATACAAGAAGAAATCACAGGGGAAGATCAGTGCCTAAAATCCACTGAAGCAGGACTACAAAGGTACCAACCTCCAGGCCAAACTGCTACCAAATGTCAAACTAAGAGGCCAGTTTCCAGCTTCAGAGAAACACTCCTCCGCAGGAGCCATATCTCAAACGCACTTCCACACCCTTCCCCTCCAGCAGATCACGGACACTAGAGACAGCTAAGAATAACTTCAAGCTAAGTCTTACTTACTTGTTTTAAACAAGTGTTGAGTAATATATATGTGTGTTGGGCAGTACATAGAAAAACATTTAAAACTAAAGTGAAATGTTATTATCTGGACACAAATTTGGTTATCTTGTCCAATACACAAGGCAAAATAAAATAAGCTCCAGTTTAGTATGATTTTTCCAACTGAAAATTCTAAAAGAAATTTATATTTTTAAACTGAAGATGAACAAAAGAATACTCAATTCCAATGTTTAAACCTATCTTTTTTCTAGTGGAATGGGCACTGTTATGACAGCTAGAAACTTTCTTATTCAGATCTGAAGAAGTCAAAACCAGAAAACAGCATCATGGAGTTTTAATCCTAAAGCTAACGTTCCAATATTAAGTTCCCATCAAAGTGGCGCTACAGTGTTTCTGTCAAACTAATCTCTCTGGGCGAAGAGGATCCTCACAGCCAGTCTTCCCACATTTGGGAAATGCTTGCTCATCTTCTGACTCCCTCAGAAACTCAGATTGTTATCCAAGTAACCAGGGGGAAAATATTTAAATTACTTAGAGCTGTCGTGCTGATGCATTTTCCAGTCTAAATTCTTTCTTGGGCTACATTACAGCTACTGGCCATGTGTCAGATTTACTGGAAACATGTCCAACCCACAATATGTAGCAAGTAAACATCTACTCTTCAATAACTTCATCTCTCTCCAGGCTATCCCTCAAGTTACCAAGATTTTTCAGTTTTTCTACTCAAAATGCTTCCTTATCACAACACACTATTTCTCAAAGACTCCTAATAAGAAAAATTTACCAACAGCACAGACATAAATATTGGGAAATGCTGTGAAGGTACACTCTGGAAGATACAGGGCTCCTTTTCAGAGGTTTTTGATATTTTATTTTTTCAGGCAGAGCCCACGATGTAGTTCAGGCTGGCCTTGAACTCATATTCATTCTTAAGCCTAAGCTAGCCTCAAACTCATGGCAATCTTCCTGCCTCTGCCTCTTGAGTACTGGGATTAAAGGTATCCCACCACACCTGGCTTTTTCAGAGTACTTTAAAATCAGTAAATTCTATCTTTCTGGGGTATTTAGGTTATCTTTTCAGTACCCAGGGAAGGAAAGAATGACCTGTTAAATCTGGCAAAATTTTTAACATTTGATAAAATATGTGCTGACAATATTGAAGCAAAATAAGCACCCTCATACTCTATTGTTGGTACTATACATTGATACAATCATTAAGCAAAATTCAGCAATCTCTATCAATTTTTAAATATAGTAATACTATACACTGATACAGTTAATCTACTGTTTAGAATTCCATAAATTTATATTTATAAATGTATATAAAGATGCTTATTGAAGCATCATTGTAATAACAAACTTGATACAACACATGTTTATAGGTAAGTGAATGACTAGGTAAATTTCTTTAAATGAGAATGCTCTATAGGATTAAAAAGAATAAAGAATATCTGTACAAAAAAATTTCAAGATATAAGTGAAAAAATCACCTTAAAATGTGGTAAATACACACACATACACACATACACACACATATCCAGAAAAGTTATAAACATATATGTGCTTGTGTATGATATATTGTGAAAAATACGAAAGAAATGTTAATATGGATTGACTGACAAATAAAACCAAGGGCAACTAAGAAAAAAAGTGCTAAATATTAAAAATCTGTCATCCAGTTATAATATTACAAAGCACATACAACCCTATGGAAAACTATTTGGTTGTTTCTTATAAGATCAAATATACACATGTCCTATACCCCAGCAATTCCACTCCTAATTATAACATAAGAGAAATAAAGATATATTTCAGCACAGAGACTTATACAAAAATATTTATAGTAGTTTCATTCATAACAGCCTCATCTAGGAAACAGCTCAAACATTTATCAACTAGAGAATGGATAAACTGCAATATTTCAACAGTGGAATACTACAAGAAGTACTTGGCAAGAAAAAAGAACAAAGTACTGATTCGACAAAAGCTTAGAAGCACTTTACATGTTGCTGCTGAGTGAGAAAAGTCAGACACAAGAGTACATACAGTCACTGTACAAGTCCACTTATACGAAGTTCTAGAATCAGCAAAACTAATCTATAGTGACAAAAGTCAAAAAGTCTTATTAGCCTGGGAGTGGTAAAAAGAGAGAAGGGAATGTCTAAGGAAGCCAGAGGATTGATAGAAATAGGATAGAACTTTCTGTGGTAATGGAAATGTGCTGTATCTTCTTTTGCCTGGTACTCAGCAGCATGTATACAACTGTCAAAATAAATGATCTATTTCAAGGGCAGATCTGCGGTTGTTAGTGTTTATAGATATGTACCACTGTCACCATGTCAATTTAAAGATATTTTCATTACCTCAGAAGGGAACTCATTTCCTCTCCTATTACTTTTATGTCCTCCAGGACTAAAAAATCTCTAATCTACTCTGTCTATGAGGATTTATCTACTCGCAACATTTTGTTAAAATGGAATCATAAAATTGCGGCTACTTTTTTTCACTTTGCAAAATATTTCCAAGGGTCACCGATGTTGTAGCATATTCCATCATATAAACATACCACATTTTGCCCATTTGATCATCAGCTAATGAGAGACATCAAGATTATTCTCACTTTTTAGATCTCAGGAATAATGCCACTACAAATATTAGACACATTTTGTGAGATTATCTTATTTTTGAGAACTACATCTCAGGTTTGAGAACTACATCTCTATTTCTGAGACAAGGTTTCATTAAATTGCCAAGACTGGGCTTCAACTTAAAATCTTGCTGCCTGAGCCTCCCTAAGAAAAGATAGGGATATGACAATTATCCTGTTACTTTCGAGTATTATTTCTGAATTTTTCATCAAATTCACAGATATAAAGATCCAACCAAAAAATAGAATTATATTATCTCTTTAATGGATATAGATGGGAAATCTTCAATGAGAGGCAAAGAGAATACAACAAATCATCAAAAAGATCACACAGCATGAGCAAATATGATACATTCCAAGAACACAGAGATAGTTCAGTACATCCAAATCAGTAAGTACTTACATTCAAAACAAGGACTAAACCACAATTATGCCAAAAATGACAAAACCATATGAAATCTGTGAGTAGTATTACGAGCAGTATTACCTGTAGCTCCCAGTGGGTGTCCCTTGGAAAGCAGTCCACCACTAGGATTTATGACCCACTTTCCTCCATAAGTATTATCTCCTTTATCAACCAGTGTTGCGCCCTGCCCTGTAGAATGAAAAATAATATTCACAAGTATTAAAAATAATATTGACACTAATTGCATGTTTTTAATTTATTTATATAGCCAAGAATTTCTCAGAAATTTTTTGTACACAAATGGAACCCAAGAGTGCTCTACCAATGAACATTTACCTATATATTTATCTATCTATCATTTATCCTTCTGTCTGTCTATGTCATTCATTTCTGAGACAAGGTTTCATTAAATTGCCAAGACTGGGCTCCAACTTAAAATCTTGCTGCCTGAGGCTCCCTAAGGACTAGGATTCCAGTCATACCTCCCTACTTAGACCAAAAATTTCTTAACAGCTTAACAATTTGGCATAAGCACTTCTGAAAGTTAAATAAGAAGTATTGAGCAATAAAGGCTGATCTTTTCAGATATATCCTGCATTTAAAAAGCTCCTACTCATTCCGACAAGCTCTCTACCTCACAAAACTGTCTGAAATATATTAAGACTCAAGAACCGCAGAAGAAAGGACCTGAAATGGATGTAAGATTGTGTAACACTATAACAAAAATAATTAAAGATTTAAAATTCTTAATTTTTCCAAAGATATTCATTTATCTCCATTGTCAACTGTACTGCTGTACGATATGCAAACATTTTTAGTTAACAAGAAAAAGAAAAAAAAATGCACTTAGGAGACATCAAAAGTAAAAGAGAAAGAAAACTTGAAAAGTAGGCAGCTGGATATCTAAAGCAGTGAGAGCTAAGAATATAAACTTGAAATCATCATTATATATGTGACATTCAACTGAGTGTAGATTCCCATTTGGCTTATGTTCCCTAGTGTGCTTCTCCTTCACTGACTATAAATGAAAACACTGGATAAAATACTAAAAAAACCAAAACAAAACAAAACCCTGAGCACTCTGATAAATAAAAATGGGGACTGTAGGGAGAGTGAAAACTTGGAGAAGTCTCTGCACAAGGGTGAGTTCCTAGTTATCTTTTTCAGGCTCTGTCTCTTAACAGACGCGCTTAGCAGTGAGCGGTCCTGGGGCAGCACAAGGAGTACAGACCCTAATGGACACCCCATCTCCCTAACCAAAGGCACCAGGCCAAGAAACTCTTGCAGGCTAGAGAGTCAGGAAAGCAAGCCACAGTGGGAAGAGCCAGAGAAGAGGACCCCTAATTCTATGCATGAACCTCTTTGAGTCTCAGGCTCACTCCTGAGTGAGGTATGCATAGGACAGACCCAAACCAGCACAGCTTAGAGAATGAAACCAAGACTTTAGCCACCACCCTCTGAAGACAAAGCAAAACTTGTCAAACACACTAGGTTGAATTTTTGCTAAGACAAAACCATCAACTTTCACTAGAGGATACATACAATAGAGCATTCACCCTGTCCAAGCTAAAATTGAAAATTAATATACAAAGAATCAGAAAAACACAACTGAATCTCAAAAAAAAATCCCATCAATAGGTGTAAAAGCTGAGAAAACTCATGTTATGGAATTATCAGACTTTAACATAGACAACCACAAAGGGAAAAGTCACACTAGAAACAGAACAAAGACATCAGTCATCAGCAGAGAAAAAAGGAACCATAAAATGAACAAATGGAAGTTTTAGAACTGAAAAATACAATATTTGAAACTAGAAAAGGCTCATTAGAGTGCAGGGATGTACAAGACTGACCTAGCATACATTAACCCTAGGTTTAATCACCAATAATACAAAAGCAAACATACAAAAGCTCGCCAGAAGGGCTCAAGAACAGAAGGAGAATAAACCTGTCAGTGAGTTTAAAGATATATTAATATAAACTATTTAATCTTTATACAGAAACACAGAGAGGAAGCAGATTAAAACAAGTACCTGTGGCCCCGAGTTTCACCTTTGGCACCTCATATATACACACATATAACTTTCAGGTACCTGTGGATAATATCTCAAGGTATACTCTAAAATATGCATCACTAAAGTACCAGAGGTGAGGAAGAAAACCAGAGCAGAACAACAACTGAGAACAATAGTCTGAATGACCAGAGACTAGAAATCATGAGTGCCAGAAGACTGAAACAGCATCGCTTGAGAGCTTCGCCATCTGTCAAGACAGAATTCTATATCCAGTAGACATTTCCTTTCAGAATGCAAGACATTCTCAGGTGAAAGAAAACCAAGAGAATTCATCTCCAAAAGACTTGCTCTTTAAAGAATGCTAAATGAAGGACTTTAGGCCAAAGGAAATGATTACGAGAGAAAACTTAAACATCAGGGTGGAAAAGAGGAGTCAGTCAGTGCACCTAAAAGGCTGCAAGGTTCCTCCATTTCATGTGAAATGGCACAATATTAACTTAAAAATGACTGAAAGTTAAGTATACACACCATAGCAGTGTCTTTGACTAGGAGAAATTTTGCCTCCAAAAGACATTTGGCAATGTCCAGAGACATTTGTGGTTGTCTTAACTTTGGAAGGTGCCATTGAAATTTAGTGGATAACAAAACAAGAATGCCAGAAATTCTAAAGTTCACATCCCCTATCAAGAATAACAGAACCCAAGTCTTATCCTACAGTCACCACCAAGCAGACAGAGGGAGAGAGACAGACAGAGACACAGAGACAGAGAGAATAATAATATTCTCATATTGGACAATATTCTCATATTGGATAAAACACAAAGAATTATAGTAAAAGAAATCCCAACAACAGATACATTAAAATGGGATATTGAAAATACTCAAGTAATAAAAAATGGGATAGAAAATAAGTAAATAGTAAAAATTTTTTAAAATTAAAAAGAAGATAGGGGACAAAAGAAAAAAAAAAAAACAGGTAGGGGGCAGGCCTGGTGGCAGACATCTATAGCCTCAGCACTTGGGAAGCTATGGCAGGAGGACTGTGATAAGTTCCACCTTGAATTACCTAGTGAGACCCTGTCTCAAGTACACTATAAAAAAGGGAAATGGCAGGCCAAAGGTCCAAAAAGGCATGTCTCAAAAGAAGATATGTGAGTGATCAAAAGGAAAGGAAAAGATGCTCAATATCACTGATCATCAGTTATACATAAATTCAAACTAAAATAAATACTCCACTGTACTCTTCTGTTTGGCTGAGATTTTTCAAACTGATCCTATCAAGCACTGGCAAGAAAGTAAGCAAATAAAATTCTAATATATGCTAGCAGTAAAAGAAAACAGTACATTTTAGCATGAGAGAAAAAAATCTTTTCAGATATCACATTTTCCTTTCTGCAGGTCTTTCTCCTAACACCGTTAGGAATACTCACACCTATAATCCCAGTACTCTTGAAGGCTGAGATGGAAGGCTGATAAGTTTGCAGCCAGCCTGGGCAACTTAGTGACTTAGAAAAACTCTAATTTTAAAATAAAAAATAGAAACGGGCTAAGGATGAAGTTTAGCGCAAAAGCCTTGGGTTCAATCCACACAACCATATAAAAAGCAAAGAAAATGACTCATGCTGCTGCTGTGTGTAGTGTTATATCCTTTTTAAAATTTAATAGGACATTGTAAGTGTTTCTGATTTATATAAATTATTTTTATACTGTGTTCCTTGGTGTTCATATTGTCCAAAACTATGTGTTCTAAGAAAGTCTACTAAAAGTGGGCAGAGCTGGGGTGAAAGGAAAGGCAGTTCATAAATTCTTCCATTTAATGGTAAAGGTGAAGCTTTCTCAGTAAAATGTAGCCAATTAATCTGTCTGCCTCAAAGATACTACCCTCTGGGGCCAGAGATTTAGCTCAGTGGTTCCGCCGTCTGCCATGCAAGTGCAAGGGCCAGGTTTGATCCCCAGTAACCACATACAATAATGCTGGGCGTGGAGACCCACAGCCACCAGCAATCAGTACCACATACCACAGTGCCGGGCATGGTGGCTCACGCTTGTAATCCCAGCACTTGGGAGGCACAGGCAGAGGCACGAGGATTGCTGTGAGTTCAAGGCTGAGCTCAACGCCTGCCCAAACTACAAAAGCGAGACCCTGTCTCAAAAATAAAAAGATACTACCTTCTGGGCAGAGTCCTAGTGCTTCATAGGTAAGGAGTTCATTTACAGAAAAGCAGTCATGAAGTTCTATGACATCAACATCACTTGGTCCCAGGCCAGACTTCTCATAGCATCTTCTGACAGCTTCCTTAGTCATATCAAAGCCAACCTGAAACCAAAACCAAATATAAACACAAGGTACCAAAAGTGGGCTTTTAGTAGAGAGATTAATATATGCAAAAACCTGACATTTTAGAATACATATTGAAATCTTATATGACTCTGAATTATGCATAAAGTCCAAATAAAATAATATCCAGGAGGGAGAATACATGTATTAAATTGTGACCTAAGGCATCTTAAGATCTACATGAAAGAATTCAGAATTCCTCAGATCATATTTTGTGGCAGTAAGAACGTCCCATCAAATCACAATGGATAATTGTGGTAACTTGACAATATTTGTCAATGCATCATTCTGAGAGATATACTAAAAATATGAAAGAATCCTCTTCGAGAAAATCATATAGTACTCAAAACATGCTCTTAAGCTTTTTTTTTTTTTTTTTTTTTTTTTGTCTTGTACAATAGAACAATGTGCAAACTTACATTTTCTCTAAGAAATAAAACTGGAATAATAGAGAATGTACAATAATCAGGAAACTTTAGTATATAGCCAAAAATCTAACCATGTGATCTTAGGCAAGTTGTAAAGTCATTTTCAAATTCACAACATTGTGGTAAAATCATTTTGTAAACTGTAAATATACTATTCTTTTACCCATCCTACAACCCCCACCCCCTAAATACATAAGCTTTGTTTCCTTTTTTATTACCACCACCCCATTTCCTTTTCAATATTTTCTACTTCACAATATCTACTATATATTCTAGAACTCATTTACATCTTCATTTTCTCATAACTTGACATAAAAACAGCCATTTTGTTAAAAGCCTCCACTTTATATCCTAACCTTCTTCTGAGCCCAGAACTTGTCTCCAGCTGATGCACAAAGCTGCAGATTATATATTTTTAGAACGTACTATTCTATGGTAACCAGTTTTGGCTTCTGTAACGACTTGCTTCTGTACTTTAACAATAGAATGATCTAATCGCTCCTGCATAGAAACCACCTGGTAACAGGTGGGGGCTGGGGGGTTAGTAGATTTTCCCTTTAAATACTGTGCCCCAGTTTACCATTCTGCCTTTTTTCACATGGAAGGATGGCCCTCAGCTGAGTAATAAAGCTCCTGGTTGGACTTTAAGATCATGTCATGTCCTAAGAGATTGTCTCTATGAGACTTGGTCCCAACAATACCAGAGAAAAGATATGATATTTACACATCTGGTGACCTATTTATTTCACTTATGAGTATGACCTGAAGGTGTGTCCATTTGAGTAAAAATGACTCAATCTTACCATTTTTATGGCAGAGTAATACTCCACTCTATAAAAGAACCACATCTTTTTTTTTTTTTTTTTTTTTTTTTTTGAGACAGGGTTTCGCTTTGTGGTTCAGGCTGACCCTGAGCTCAGCCTCAAACTCACATCACAGCAATCCTCCTGCTTCTGCCTCCCAAGTGCTGGGATTACAAGTGTGAGCCACCATGCCTGGCACTGTGGTATGTAGTACTGGTTGCTGCTGGGGTGAGTCTCCACACCCAGTATGTTATGTGGTTACCAGGGAATCGAACCTGGGCCCTTGTACTTGTAAGACAGGCACCAGAACCACTGAGCTAACTCCCCGGCCCAAAAGAACCACATCTTTATCCGGTCTCCCACTGATGGACATTTTGGTTGTTTCCAAGATTTAGCTATCACAAACTGAGCTGCTATAAACATAGGTGCACATATGCCCCTGGATATGAATCTTTTAATTCTTTTGTATATATACCTAGCAGAGGAATAGCAGGGTTAAATGGGACCTCTAATCTTAGCTTTTTGAGGAATCTCCACACTGATTTCCACAGAGGTTGTACAAGTCTACACTCCCACCAAGTAAGGGTTCTTTTTTTCTCCACAGCCTCGCCAACATTTGTTGTTGGCTGATTCTGAGATAGTCGCCATTCTTTGTGGAATGAGATGAAATCTCAGTGTTGTTTTCATTTGCATCTCTCAAATGACCAGTGATGTTGAACATTTCTGTGCTTCTTAGCTGCTTTCATTTCTTCCTCTGAAAAGTGTCTGTTCATTTCAGATGCCCATTTTGGAACTGAGTCTTTAAATTTGGGTGGGATTTTTTTTTAAGCTTTTTATATATTCTAGATAATAGCCCTTCGTCTGCGAAACAGCTGGTAAAGATTCTTTCCCATCTTGTTGGTTGCCTTTGCACTCTGTTGGTGGTTTCCTTTGCTGTGCAGAACCTTTTTAATGAGATGAGATCCCATTTGTTTATTTCTTCTGCCAGTCTCATGCTATATAGGTTTTGTTCATGAAGTCTGTCCCTAAGCCAATGTCTTCACGAGTTTTACCTGACCTGTTTTGCAGCAGGTTTAGTGTTTCTGCTTTAATATTTAAGTCTTTATTCCACTTTGATTTCAGCTTAGTACATGGTGACAGAGATAGGTCTAACTGTAGTCTTTGGCAGGTTTAAGGCCAGTTTTTCAAGCATCATTTGTTAAAGAGGTTATCTTTCCTCCATTGAGGGTATTTGGCTATTCTGTCAAAGATGAGATGGCTTAGTGTGTCTGGAGTTGTTTCTGGAACTCCTAATCTACTCCAGTGATCCTCGGATCCATTACTTATGCAGAAAATACCACACAACTTTTTATCACAGTGGCTTTGTAGTATAGTTTCAAGTTGGGGATCATAATACCCTCCCCCACCATGTCCTTACTGCTCACCAAGAAGATCATACACCCTGACCAAGTTGGATTCATCCCAGGGATGCAAGGATGGTTCAACGTGCATAAATCAATGAATGTAATGCACTATATTAACAGACTGAAGGACAAAAACCATATGGTCATCTCAATTGATACAGGAAAACTGTTTGACAAAAATACAACACCCTTTCATGATCAAAACCCTACAGAAAATCAGAATAATGGACTCTATCTCAAATTAATTAAAGCTATTTATAAGAAAGCAATAGCCAGCATCATACTAAATGGTCAAAAACTAAAACTTTTCACACTACGATCAGCAACAAGATAAGGATGTCCACTCTCATCACTTCTGTTCAGTATGGTGCTGCAAACATTAGCCACAGAAATTAGGCAGGAGGAAGAAATAAAAGGAATAAAGATAGGAAAGGAAGAAGTTAAATTGTCATTATTTGCTGATGACATGATACTCTATCTAGAGGATCCTAAAAACTCAACCAAAAAACTGCTAGACTTAATCGCCAAATTTAGTAGCATAGC
The DNA here is from genome assembly GCA_004026965.1 of Petromus typicus. Classification (NCBI taxonomy): domain Eukaryota; kingdom Metazoa; phylum Chordata; class Mammalia; order Rodentia; family Petromuridae; genus Petromus; species Petromus typicus. The sequence goes on along the minus strand of PVIR01000913.1, from coordinate 11,861 downwards.
TGGATACAAGGTCAATGCTCAAAAATTAATAGTCTTTGTGTATACAAACAACAGACTCACTGAAAGAGAAACTGGGAAGTCAATCCCTTTCACAGTAGCATCAAAAAAAATGAAATGTCTAGAAATCAACCTAACAAAGGAGGTGAAAGATCTCTCTGAAAACTACAGCACTCTGAAAAAGGAGATAGAAGATTATCAGAAAATGGAAAGACATCCCTTGTTCCTGGGTAGGAAGAACCAATACCATCAAAATGGCTATACTCCCACAACTACTATATAGATTCAATGCAATCCCAATTGAAATCCCAACAGAATACTTCACAGATCTAGAGAAAACAATACAAAAATTCATCTGGAACCACAAAAGATCTAGCAACACAAAAGATCTAAGCAACAAGGGAGTTTTCACTCTTGTTCAATCATTCATGCAGCTCCAGGTGTTTCAGGGGAAGGATAGGAATGGGATCACTGCGCCCCCTTGTGTCACTCACCTCTTGTTCTTTCAGCATTGTATGATCTGACAGTGTATGAGGAAGTGACGCTAAGGTCCCTCACAGGTATGATGCCAAAAGAGTTCTGTTATTTCTCTCTGCTGTTGCTGCTGGGGTGAGTTCCAGCTTTGGGACTTTAAGCACCTCTGGTTTTGACTGCTTTCGGATAGGTCATCAGTGGATTAAACTCTCACTCATTACGGTGAAGTATCCACCAAGGTCCAGGTGGAAGCACAGCTCGAGCACAGGTGGAGCAAGGTGCATCTCCACTCAGCGGGGCTGGAAGTGCAGCTCGACACCCACTCAACATGCTTTGCACACTAGCCTCAGTACCCAGCACCACAAAGAAAAAAAGAGGAGCAAAAGGATAAAAGTTTAAAAAAGTAAAAACAATAATCAACACACAGAAAAGATTGGGGGAAGATAATACAAAACAAAAAGTTTAAAAAAATAAATAAAATAAAATTAATTTTTAAGGGGGAAAATCCCACATAAAAAGAGGAAAAATAAGAAATGTTAAAGGGCAATAAAGAGAAAAAAAGTAGAAGAAAGCAAAGAAAAAGAAAAGTTTAAATATTGAAAAGAGAGCCAGGTATGATGATGCATCCCCTTAATCCCATCACTTGCTGGAGGCTGAGGCAGGAGGACTGCCATGAGTTTGAGGCCAGCCTTAGCTATACAGTAAATTCACGGCCAGCCTTAACTACATAGTGATACCCTATCTCAAAATAATAAGAAAATAAATAAATAAAACAAAAAGAGGAGAAGTAAAAACAAATACCAAACAGGAACAATGAAATATTATAAAACAAAAAATAAAAATTTCTTCTTCATTGAGGCAAGAGCACATATTCCCAATCTATGCCATCAAAGCCTCTCTCCGTAGCTTCTTAAAGCATGCAGTCTGGGGGTTACTCCCTCAGCTTCCTCCAAGGAGGTACCTGGCAATGCCTAGCAGGCATGATTTGTGGCTGGAGTCCACTGGAATGCCTCTCAGCTGCTCTGCACGTGAACCAGAGGGGATGGAAGCAGAGCTCCCCAGATCAGGATCCTCTCTGGTGGCGTTTGTTCTGCATCCACCTGGACTAGGGAAAGTGCTTTTACCACAGGGTCAGGAAGCTGGCATGGACTCCTGAGGTTCCCACAGATCTCAAGTTTTTGTGTCACCCACTGGGAAATCTCAGGTAACTCAGACTGCAGAGTGGTCCACATGCCTCTGAAGCTGGGGAGAGGCCAAGGGGCTCAGGAGTGGTGCTGGAGGGATGGTGACAGTTCCATGACCATCACTGTTGCCCCCTCCGCGATTCTGGTGTTCCTTCACTTGTTTCTACACAGCCACACACGATGATTCTACCAGCTCAGTTCCCCTACATGCCTCAGACAGCACAGAATCTCAGTGCATTTGCATCAGTCTCTCCATAAGCTGAACTAACTCTGGAAGCTGCTGTCTGCTAAGCCAGGGCAGTGATATTGCTGCAGGATCTCAGAGATTGCAAGTGCAGGGATCTTCTGAGAAGAGAAGTAGTAAGCTTAGACAGTAAGGCAATTTTCAAGACTGCTCCTAGTCACAGCACCATGAGAATATGTTTCAAAGTACCATGCAAAGAATTCTGGACCCATCCACCTGCAAATCCCAGGCCTGCTATCTGTACACAGTGCACTTCTGCAGAGCACTGAAATCTGTGGCAGAGGTGCTCGCTGGGACTCTCCCTCTGGTATAGCTGTGATTAGGTATCCCCCAAAGCAGCACAGGTGGGGATTTTCAGAGGCGGCTGGATCTAGGGTGTGTGATGCTGGGATTAAGGGCACATGATTACTGAATTAGTCCACTGATCAATTTCATGTAATTGTGGATACAGATAATGAGGAAACTTGCCCTGGGTGCGGGTGACACTACCCAAAGGCTGGACAGGATAAAAAGATAGAAGCCGGCATGTTGCTGCTGCTGCTGGGCTGCTGCTGCTTGCTGTTTCAGTGTCTTCTTCCTATTTGCCATGGGCTATTTCTCCTCTGTGATATCTCTCTGCCATGGCACCCTGCCTTGGAGCCAGATGACTACGGACTGAAACCTCCACAAACTGTGAATTGAAATAAAACTTTCCTTCTTTAACTCTGGGTGTCCAGTATTTTGTCTTAGCAGAAAAAGTAACTAAGACACCTTCTTTCACTTCTATGCCTCCCCCTGCTGTACCTCAAAAAGATCAGTGCTGGGGGCTCTGTTTTACCCTCTGTTCCACTCTCCAAAGTCTCTGAGTTTCCCTAAGTCTCTCTGTCCTCTTCTCAACTTCAACATAGGCCCATGATAACCCCACCTCAATAAGCAGCTATAGTCTAGTTGTTTTCACTCTGTTCTGTGGAGGTGAATGCAGGGTGCCTCTAATCAGTCATCTCGAAGCCCCCTCTAATCAGGAGTTTTGAAGCACTAAATGTTAAAGTTGTCTGGAGCCTGGTGCAGTGGGGCACACCTTTGCTCTGACAAGCTGGATCACTTGAGCCCAGGAGTTCAAAGCCTATCTGGGCAGCACGAGACCTCACCACAAGAAAAAAAAGAAAATCCTCCAGAAATATGCTTATTTTTACCTTAGCTCTGGGAGAATGGAGTTCTAGGTATATTCCATCAACTCATAAAAAAGAAACAGTTCGTCTCATTCACCTAAAGTTAGCTCCATCATATCTCCATCATAAGAAGCACCTATTTTCATCTCTTGTTTTCTCTCAACAGATTCATAAGGATTGGTCATGGACTAATTATTTTTTGCAAATAAATAACTTTCAGAGCAGATACCCACAAAACGTCACCCTGACATTTTAAATATCACTTCCTTTGATTAGTAAGATAGAATTTGAGACATACCATTTTAATCACGCTTTTTTCTTCAAATGTGCTTGGGAAATCAGTTACCATCTCTTGTGCCAAAATTTCCACAGCTCTGGATTCCAGGCCATACTGTCGTACGAATTCTTCACTGGCCAGAACTGCCGCTGCGGCACCATCTGAAGTGGGACTGAAATAAGGTAAAAGTAAGTAAATGTAACACCACCTCAATTCCAGGACTTCAGAGGAGGAAGAGAGAGATGGGCTGACCGCGCTTGCTGTTGGGAGCTCTGTCTCCTCTGGGGTATCTACGCTAAAAGTCGCCCACACTCTCCCACTGAACACTGAACCTCTGAGAAGAACTTAAATATTGTCAGTTACTGCTCAGTCTCTAATATCTCTCCTAAAAAGTTTTCATGCTACAAGTCCCAGATGTGCCTCTGTAGACACATAAGGCAATTTCCTAGTGAGGTTCAGAGGAGTCCAAAAGGTCATTTCCCACCCTAATATAATAAAGCTTCTGTTAAAGGCCCAGGGAGCTCCAACTTTGCTGTTTCCCAATAACTTAGTTCTGAAATGCTTTGGGAAACAGTAAAAATAGAAGAGGGCTTACCAGAAAGTCCATAGTTAAAATTCCTGAGATCTCTTTAAAATAGATCTTCTTGGAGCAAATTGAAAAGGAAACGTAAGGTTGCAAATATAAAACTCCACTGTAAGCACAGCAGGACATTCTCAGCATGAAGATTTGCAGATTGCAATAGATATAAGCCGATGGCTCTTATTCACCTGCATCCCAGCCAATCTCTCCAGCCCACAGCCAAGGCTGTATAGGATAGTCAGGAGCGACCCGGGACTCACTTAATCTTCCAGGAAACAGATACTCTCAGGCAATTTATAAGATGCAACTGTTATTATCGTTAAAACTGTGGTTTTTTCCTTGTTTTAATTTTACCCTTAGCTACTATTACAGACAGACTGAATTAGTTTCCTATATTGGACAAGTACAAAATGTTCAAAAAAACTCTTTGAACTCTATTGACCTCCAATGTCACATTTTAATAAGTACAATTAAAACTATCAACACAGTTAAAAATCATGAGGGAGGGAGAAAGTTTTCAAGAGGGCAGAAAGTTTACCTCTGAGCAGGAATAGGTAGTAAGGGAACTTCACTGAAGTCTGCCAGAGTGCGGACCACACTGTAGGAGCTCGGTAAAAACAACACCCAGATACAGAGCACAGAGTTGATCACAGAGAGAAAGGTAGCCAGCTATTGAATCTTAATATATGTTTTTCTTACCAACATTGTAAGAGGGTCAAATAATCAAAAACATTTCGAGATGCCAGTATGTCATTTAAACTGTATTCTTCTTGGAACTGGGAATACCTAAATACAAAACAAGGAGTTATAAAATGTGAGACAGTAATTATAGTTTTGTTGAAGATGTCTTGGCCCATATTTAGAGAAGATAACATGTGAATATTCTTTTCACAACCCAAAGACAGACTATGAGTAGTTTCAACTTTAAATAATTTTGAGTTTTTTTTTTTTTTAAAGCTTAACTCCATAATACCTGTGCTGTATAATAAAAATTTGGCTAGTTTTTGTCCTAGGTTCATGTCAGGGTACTTGTTTGGTTTTTGGTTTTTAGAGACAGAGTTTTACTATCTAGTTCAGCCTGACCTTGAACTCAGTATGTTGCCCAGGCTGGCCTTGAACTTGTACCAATCCTCCTGCCTCAGCTTCAAGCTCCAGGATTACAGGTATGCACCACCACACTCTGCACAATGGTGCTGCTGAAACCGTCAGAATCTCTGGAGCGATAGTGTCTCTGCTATGACAATGAGGTGGTAGGTCCTAGTTGTCTTCAAGATGGAAACCAGATCAACACACAAATAAGTCCGGAGCATAATGGCTTTTTGAGCCAGTCCAACATCCAGAAGAAGAGGTAAGGCTGGAGATTGAGTTTAGTTATGTGGCCAGTGATTTACTAAGCATGCCTACATAATGAAATCCAATATAAAGCTTTGGCCACAGAGGGCTGCCTTGCTGGGGAACACTCTGGTGTGCTGCAAGGGTGGCCAGGGGATAACTTGCTCTTCCTCCACAGGGAGAGGCACGAACGCTCTGCAACGGGGCCTCCCAGACCTGCCTTGCGCTCTTCAGTTGGCTGTTTCCAACGCGTACCCTTCATAATAAAACTGCATCTATCATTATAGCACTTCCTGAATTCTAAGCTATTTTAGGGAGTTATCAAACTTGAAGGGGGCTCACTGGAGCCTGGAGACTTATAGCCAGTCGGCAGCGTGGTGACCTGGCATACCAGCTGCAGTTGAAAGAAGGGCAGACTGTCAGAGGACTGAAGACTGAACTCACTGAGTCTGCATTAACTCTAGTGGTTTCTGACAGAACTGAGCTGCAGGGTAACCAGCTGGTGTTAGATTAGTTGAGATTTAAAAAGAATATTGTATTTTTTTCCTTATGAATTGTTTTGTCTTGTTTTTTGTTTTAATTTTCATTTTTTGTTTTGGGGGATTTTTTTTGAGACAGGGTCTTGCTTTTGTAGCTCAGGCTGGCCCTGAGCTCACTGTGTAGCCCAGGCAAGCCTTGAACTCACAGCAATCCTCCTGTCTCTGCCTCTCAAGTATTGGGATTTCAGGCATGAGTCACCATGCTGCCGTTGTGGTATGTGGTTACTGGTGATCAAACTCAGATCCCTGCACTTGCAAGACAGATGCTGGAACCACTAAATTAAATCTCCAGTCCACAAATTATCTGATTCTTAAAAACATGTTTCCCATCTGATCAGCAGGAAGAAGAAACTCTTTAATAAAAATGAAAGAAAGGAGTACTCTCAAACTCATTCCTAGAAACCAACATTAATCTGATTCCTAAACCAGACAAGGATGGGCCGAAAAAGAACTATAGATTAATCTCTCTAGTGAAGACAGATGCAAAAGTCTTCAGTAAGATGCTGCCAAACAGAATACACCCCTTGGGATGCAATGATAGTTCAGCATACACAAATCAATAAATTAATACAACTCATATGCAGACGCAAAGATAAAAACTACATGATCAGGGCCGGGGAGTTAGCTCAGTCGTTCTGGCGCCTGTCTTGCAAGCTCAAGGACCCGGGTTTGATCCCCCGTAACCACATACCATACTGGGCGTGGAGACTCACGCCCAGCAGCAACCAGTACCACACAGTGCTGGGCATGGTAGCTCACGCCTATAATCCCAGCACTCGGGAGGCAGAGGCAGGAGGATTGTTGTGATGTGAGTTGGAGGCTGAGCTGAGGGCCAGCCTGAACCACAAAGTGAGACCCTGTCTCAAAAAACCTAAAAAAAGGGCCAGGGATTTGACTCAGTGGTTCCAGCGCCTGTTTTGCAAGCGCAAGGACCCAGGTTCGATCCCCGGTAGCCACATACCATACTGGGCATGGAGACTCACGCCCAGCAGCAACCAGTACCACATACCACAGTGCCAGGTGTGGTGGCTCATGCCTGTAATACCAGCACTTGGGAGGCAGAAGCAGGAGGGTTGCTGTGATGTGAGTTTGAGGCTGAGCTGAGGGCCAGCCTGAACTACAAAGCGAGACCTTGTCTCAAAAAACCAAAAAAAAAAACCTAAAAAAAAAAAAAAAAAGCTACATGATCATATCAACAGATAAAAAAGCTTTCAATAAAATCCAACATCCATGCACAATTTAAAAATTCCTCATGAAAATAAATGTAGAAGGACCTTATCTCCATCTGATAAGAAGCCATTTAGGGCAAACCAAAAGCCAATATCATATTAATGGAGGAAATCTGAACATTTTCCCTCTGACATCAGATTCAAGACAAGGATGTCCACTATCAACATGCTGGTTCACAATAATACTCAAAACTCTAGCCAAAGCAGTCAGGAAAGAGAAAAAAATAAAAGGGATAAGTACAGGAAAGAAAGTCAAAATATCATTATGTGCACATAACATGATCCAAAACATTCTACCAAAAAGCTTCATAATTAATACAAGATTCACAACGTACACCATAGAAAATCAGTACACTAAAATCAGTATCATTTCATCTTCCCATTTTGTTGGCAGGAATGTAAATTTGTACAACTACTATGGAAATCAGTATGCAGATTCCTCAAAAACCTAAAATGAAAATTTCATTCATTCCAGCTATTCTATTTCTGGGTATCTTCCCCATAGAGTTGAATATATCTTATTATAGTGATGTATACACACCAATGTTCATAGCAGCAAAATTCACAATAGCTAAATCTTGGAAGCAGCTTCTATGGCCATCAATAAATAAATGGATAAAGTAAATATCTATACATAAGGGAGTACTAATCTGCCATAAAGAAGGATAAACTTGAGTCATTTGAAGGAAAATGAGTACACTTTAAGACCATAATGTTAAGTGACATAAATCAACACAAAAGTCTAACTATCATGTGGTTTCTCTTAATGAAAAAAACCCAAAGTATAAATAAATTAAAGGGCAAAATAAAAGAAAGATAATAGGAAACAGGGAGATAGATCTTTTGCAAATGGGAAGGGGACCATGAGATGTCGCGGGAGAGGCAAAGATGTGGAAAGAATTAAATGGGTTATGTACATTTAGCAGTTACCCATAGTGAATGTAACCATTACATAGCCCAAACAGGTACTAATAAAAAGAAAGAAGCAATGAAATTTATGCTGAAATTTGATGGGTAAATAGATGGATATTCACAAAATGAGAGAGATGTATATTCTTTTTTACATTCAACTCTTTACTGGCACATTATGAATACACATCATCATTGCATTCAACACTGAGAGTTTGTACCAGAACATGACATGACTTGATTCTCATTTTTTCCCCTTCCTCCACCCACCCTACAACTCCTCACCCCCTACATATATAAGCTTTGTTTCCTTTTTTAAATTATTATCACATTCTTTTTCCTTTCATTATTTACCCCTACAACCTCTTTCCTTTTAAATATTTTCTATTTCACAATATCAACTATATACACTGCAACTCATTTACATCTTCATTTTCTCATACCAGAAAAAAAGATATGATATTTACACATCTGTGACCTATTTATTTCACTTATGAGGATGTTCTCAAGGTACATGATGTTCTCAAGGTACATCCATTTGAGTATGAATGACTCAATCTTATCATTTTTAATGGTAGAATAATACTCCATTTTACAAAAGAACCACATCTTCCTTATCCAATCTCCAGTTGATGGACATTTTGGTTGTTTCCAAGATTTAGCAATCACAAACTGAGCTGCTATAAACATGGGTACACATATGTCACTGTGATATGAATTTTTTAATTCTTTTTTGTATGGAAAGATAGCCTCTTTAACAAATGGTGCTAGAAAAACTGGGCTTTAACTTGCCAAAGACTAAAGTTAGACCTATCTCTTTCACTGTACACCAAGCTAAAATCAAAGTGGATAAGAGACCTAAACATTAAAACAGACACACTAAACTTGCTGCAAAACAGGTTAGGTAAAACTCTTGAAGACATTGGCTTAGGGAAAGACTTCTTAAACAAAATCTCTATAGCACGAGAATTGACAGAAGAAATAAACAAATGGGATCTCATCTTATTAAAAAGCTTCTGCACAGCAAAAGAAACCACCAACAGAGTGCAAAGGCAACCAACAAGATGGGAAAGAATCTTTACCAGCTGTTTCGCAGACAAAGGGCTATTATCTAGAATATATAATGAGCTTAAAAATAAAATCAACCCACCCAAATTTAAAGACTCAATTCAAAATGGGCATCTGAAATAAACAGATACTTTTCAGAGGAAGAAGTAAGAGCAGCTAAGAAGCACATGAAGAAATGTTCAACATCACTGGTCATTTGAGAGATGCAGATGAAAACAACATAGATTTCATCTCATTCCACAAAGAATGGCTACTATTTCAGAATTAACCAGCAACAGATGTTGGCGAGGCTGTGGAGAAAAAGGAACCCTTCTCCACTGTTGGTGGGAGCGTAGACTCGTACAACCTCTGTAGAAATCAGTGTGGAGATTCCTCACAAAGCTAGGATTGGAGGTCCCATTTGACCCGGCCATTGGTCTGCTAGGTATATACACAAGAGAGATGTCTATTCTATGAAGAGCTAAACGTATAAAAACTAAACACAGAAGTACTGTAGGGTACACGGGGAAAAAAAACAGATTCTTTGGTGAGACTACTGACTGGGGATATCCAAGGAAATAACAGTAACTGTGACTGGCAAAATACAATGAGGCGGCCTATTATCACATAAGAAAGAGCCCAAAATTAGCATAAAAGGGGTAAGAATTCACCAATAATTTCACAATATCTTTGGGTCTTCCACAAAACACCCTTAGATCTAAGTATGGAATAAAATACTGTTAAATTTATCACAGCCTAAATTCAAATACCAGCTTAAAGTCAGGAGACTGTGAAGAGTAGGAGCAGAATAACGTACTAGGAATACATGATAGTGATCCACTGTGATACAAAATATTGTCATTGTCCTATGTTTATTAAATGTGGCAAAATTTAATAGTCCAGAAACAGGTCTATGTTCCAGGTTAGAACTTGTCCTCAAGGAGCATATAATCAAGTGGAAGGAAATATATACGTATATATAATGTTGTCACTAATTAGAATTCAGGCATGTTAGAATTTCGGTAAACCTCATATTCCACACCTGTAAAATTAAAATAAATCAAACATGATGGAGTATACCTGTAATTCCAGAACTCAGGAAACTGAAGCAGAAGAGTTATCATGAGTTTGAGGTCAGCCTGGACTACATAGTGAGCCTAGCCTGAACTACATACTAGTGAAATCCTTTTTAGCGTTCTTAAAGTGATTAAATATAAATGTACATACTCAGCACAGTGGCCCATTTTGGAATTTAATAAAGCTAGCTCCTTTTCTTTTATCGTCTGGTAGTGTTATGGCTTGAGTGTGTTCCCCAAGGCTTCATAAAATGAAATCTAGTACTTCCTGTGAGCAGTTAAAGGGGAGAACTTAAGCAGACTATGGTGTTTAGAGGTGGGGTCTTTGGGGAATGATTACAATTAGATAAGCATTCGTGTGAGGCCTCATCACACGATGATGTATCCTAGTAGCCTTAGAAGGAAGAGAGACTGGAAGAGATACAGACTGGCATGGACATTCCCTGCATTTGCCACACAGACCATGTGCTCCACCACCTGGGACTCTGCCAGCAATGGGATCACTACAGGTATGGAACTTCAACTTTGCTCTTTCAGAACCATGAGCCCAAATCAACCTCATCTCTTTATAAGTCACCCAGTCTGTGATAATTATCCATCAGTGCATCAATGCATAGTCCACTATCTATGTGGCATTGCCTGATGGAGATTCTAGTTATGTGGCATCAGTTCAGTTCCCCGTTAACCACTTTTGTTCTGCAGCCATTGAGTACTTGCTACAAGCCAGGCATTGTATTAGGGATTCAAAGATTGTTCATCTGTGATAACACCTGGAGTCATTTTACTTCAGATTATTTTCTAGATACAAATAATCATATTTTTTTAATGAAGTAAGAGTTAATCACGCTAAAGTAATTGAAATCCTTCTTATTACTAATATGCATTTTACAAACTTATTTTTGGTGCTGAGGATTGAACCCAAGGCCTCATGCATGGCAAGTGCAAGGTCTATCACTAAGACACATCCCTCAGCCCCAGTGAGGTCTTTTAATACCAGTCACACAGGATTTCTAAAGAGTCATTAAACTTCAGTGGTATTCTAAGTATAAACAAGCCAAAGAGTGGAAATGAAAAGTTAGGAACAAGTTTTGTTTTTTAGTTACTAATTTTTTTTTCTATATATATTGCAATTTAAATCAAAGGGCTGGGCTCAGACTTTCAATTGTCCTGGTGTAGCCTCCCAGAGTATTACTACTAACACATTTACCAGCTTTTAATTTTAACTTTTTACTATCAGAGGGGGAGGAGAGAGAGAGAGAAAGAGTAGTGTGAGAGATTGAAACCAGGACCTTCATACTGAGTTGTATTCCCCCAGGCCTTTGCTATTTTTTATTTTGAGACAGAGTCTCACTAATTTGCTAAGTTCCCCAGGCTGGGCTGAAACTTGTGATCCTTCTGCCTTAGCTTCCCAGAATGTTAGGATTATACATGCTCACCAGGCACCAGCCTTCTGTAAGGAAAAAATATAATGAAACATTCAAGTTAATATTTTTGAAATTTTGTATTTGCTTTTCGAGTATACAGTGACATATAACATGGTAAGCTAAACCAAGTTTTCATTATTTCATATCTCTGAAATACTTACGGGTTATTAACTGAGTGCTTATGATTTTTCCATCCAATTTTTGCAAAGTGTTCAGTCTTTGTTCCTGTAGAGAAAGAAAACATTTATTCGTGTATTAAGATGTTTCTGTTATTTACTAACCAATGTAGCAGTGGTGTCAGTGTTTTGTTGTTTACTAACCAATGTAGCAGTGGTATCAGTGTTTTGCTAAATATTTTCCATTGTATAGATACTAGTATTAAGGATTTCAACACTGATCCC